>JARFOD010103687.1:0-30654 GCA_031763545.1 Mopalia muscosa
GCATACTTTATGTTAAAATATGCATGATTCTTTGGAAGTTTTCTACATGGCACATTTTCTTATATGTTGCATGAAAGATTTAAAATTGTATGTTTTAAAATCGTAAACTAAAAAAACTGTTCATTCTATCATAATTCACTTCCAATGTATAAGCTTATATGTGAAATTCTTTTCAAATCTGTGAAATAGTTAGGTTTTTGTGTTTTACTTTACATTTATATGTACATGTACAAAAGAGCTCCACTTATCAAAATACTGAGAAACGATTTCTTCTCAAGAGCAAGGGACTGCATCCAATCTTTATTTGTGTTCCTATCTTCTTTCAAGACAAATACAAAGATCATGGGAGTATATTACACATGCTGTACAAGTTAAGTTTCAGTAGGACAAACTCGAAAGTCGAGACAGTTGATCAGGAAATGGTCACCCGCAGTGAAATAACGACGACAAAGCGAAGCACAAACTGCCAAAAGTAGAATAGCGACAAACATTCACATATATTTACAATCTAACAATGGGTAAAACACAAAAGCATAAGCTTACATTCTTTAATTAAAATTGCCAATAACGGTGAATAACCAGAACAAATAAAGATTGAATATTCAATCAGGTGACAGGTTTATTCTTTTTTAGTAATTGAATTTTAGTCTACATCAGTTTATTTTCCTGATGAATTAGGCGTAGTAATGTTCACTTTGTAATCTGTCACAGTTGTAGGCTTTTAGAGAAATCTAGTTTCCATGATTTATTTTTTGCCAGAAAATGACAAATGCTTTACGAAATGCAGAGTGATTTATTATACATATTTGAAAAAGAATTCAAGATATGCATAATAAAGGTAGAAGTGAAAAAACGGCTTGCCAGTGTGGTAACTTAAGAAATGTTGCCTCTACACAAGCAAGACTTTTGCTAAGTGTCAAAGTTGCCTCTCCTTCTTTGTGACGCGACCTTGAAACCTAGCAGAAGTCTGGCAACATGCCTGCATCTAAGAACACACAATCTAGACACCTAGAAAAAGTCTTGTAACATGCTTGTGTAGAGGCGAATTAAAAAGTTCAGAAAGTGTTCATTGGGAATGGCAAGCAGGCCTCCAGTAATGACAAACTTTTGACAACAGCAAGAAAAACAATGTTTACATTTACAAAATGAGCCATTAGACATCGTATGTGTTAAAGACCCCAGGTGAGTTTAGTTTGTTTGCTTTGTAGTTATTTTTTGTTTTGCAAAATATGGTTTCCGATCTGCTCAACTGTACTGTAGTAGAAATGCAGTCTGAGACTGTCAACTGGTAGACTACCAAGAATGGATGTCTACCAACTAGATACAAGTATAGATCTGTGTTTGTTTGCATTGGATACAATTAATTTTTTTAAATTGATATAGATCAAAGAATTTATGGTAGATTAAAGGCATTGTAATTAGACGCAAATCCAGAGAAAGATAAGTATTTCTCTACCAATGACCTGGAAAAAAACTACCTATCAACAACAAGTAATCATGTGGCTTTTTTTTAACCCTGTCAATATAAAAATGAAAAATGTTCCATTTAAGAAAGTTTTAAGCTTCCGTTTTGCTTACAAAAGCGGAAATGCGATTGTATGCATCTAACAACTGGTGCTTGTATAACAAACTGTGTTACTTGTACGATTCTGCAATCAAGGCCTATTTTGGGCCACTTGAATATCTTTACAACTAACTCTAAAACCAATTTGCATTTCTTCAGAGTGAGTTATCTCCCATTTAACTAAATAAAATAAGAAAACCCAACGTGTAGGAAATTACATATTGTGTTTAGGCTTGGTGTGCATTATAAGCTTCGTTACAAAGAACGGACTTCTGATTTCAAACAATCTTAAGACGGTTTCGATGCTGAAATTCTCGTAGCAGTCTTGCACATCATTATCATAAGTCTAAAAGCCAACAAAAAATTCTTTGTTGTCGAGTGCAGACGTCGCGGGCGTTTGGGAACGATTTATATGCCATCGATCCAGTAAAATTGATTATTGTTACATGTAAAAGGCTTTCTTTATACGCTTACCTGCTTAATATTCCATTAGAGGACAAGAACAACCCAAGAAGTCGAACTGATGGAGAAGAAAACTATGAACAAATACGATACTTCAACTTGACGGCCATGGCTTTAGGTCACGTGAGCAATGTTGTCTTATAAGGGAGAAGTCGTTATTTAATAAAATTAATCAAGCTGTCGAAACTCATGGTACATGTTTTGTTCATAACATCGCTATCAATGGTGTTGTCGTCATTTAATTAATAGGTTTTGCTTTTTTAGTATTCATTTATCACGTTTGAAAGTAAAGGATATTGTATTTTTGTTAATTTTCTAAATCCATTGTTAGTCTGGTATTTACGGTAAATCACAGCCTGTGTCTGCAGATAGAGAAAGCAGATCACATTTAAATCCAATGCATATTTCATGTCAATGTCTTTTCGTGGTTTACTTTTGTGTCCGTTTACGGTAAATAACGAAAATACTAAATGTATTTTCGGTTTGTTTGAAGAGCATTCAGTATATAGATCAGTCAGCATTTTGTAATAATCAAGTATTAGGCCTATCTAATTTTTCAACCAAGATTGACGGGGAACTTTGGGATAAACCCGCGCCATCACTTTATAACCAGGAAGTCACGAGAGGTCACATTAATTTTATCCACAGTTGCGAAAAATGAGCTGTATAAAAATGTGAACATTTGTCATGAGGATGAATCTAAATGAAAACAATTATTTTTTTAAAAATGAAATTAGTTAATTAGCATCTTTAATAAATGAATTGCATTGATCTACAGCTGAATGACACCATGGCATAGTCCGGTCACCAGTGTATTTATACAGCTGTAGTATATCCGGATTCGACTGCATAATTTACACCATTTTAGTGAATATCACTACATTCAAAATGTCAGTGGTGTATGACCACGCCGGCTGTACGCAAGCCATGGAGGTAAGACGGCGATGGTTTTAATTCGGGTTAAAGAAAAAAAGTCAAAGCGTCACAATATTAAAAAGAATTGTTTATAATAATATTTCTTTGTAATTTGCCTAGAGGATGTGCATATAAATATTTGAATTACGTTTATTGAAAGCCTATAGCTACTGTGTTTTAAAATAATCGCGAGCAGTGTAACATGAAATTAACCAAATATGACTTTATCGTTGAGTTTTTGTTGTTATTGATTGTCAATTTCAACAACATAGCCTTCTGCTCAAATATATTCATCGTCTATAATTATTTTTCTGGCGAATAAAAGGTAAAATAAGTAAGGTAATCATGCATGGACGAAGGAACGTGCTATAATGAATGAATAAACAGACGAAAGGGAGTGGAGGGCCAAATAAAGGAATAGATGAGATTCTCACGAACACATAAACGGTCGAATAAGTTCACCGTTAAGAGCTACTTTTATGTTGCAATTCCCCATAAGGTACCAAATAAAGCGCAAAAAATAATTGAGCAAATCCCTTTCCTCATCAAATTTAGGTTATTATTTTTTAGGATGCTGTCGTGATCGTCGTTTACGACAATCGTTTTCCGAAATGATTGAAACATGGCGGCCGAGGAACTAGTGTTTGACAGTTGGGAAGATTTTGAAGATAGTGGGGTTTGTTTTTTGATAAATATTTATATTTTAGTTAAAAATATTTCTGCAAATCATGCATCAAACAGCAGAGTGCTCTTCATTTCAAATATTTGGTTAATAATGTCCTTCAAACTTTGTTTCCATATCTATTTTTTTTTTCCAAAATTTTCCTTGGTCAGCAAAATCAAGTGCCAAAATGAAAAACCCCAAAACTGTAATTTTAAATTGGCCAGAGTGACAATAAAATCAGCGTATTTCCAACTCGCAGTACCCTTGATCATTGATGTGAATATGTATCTCGTCCGCGTTGAATCTTATCTGTGTTTATAGGCCTACTAGATCCATATATGGTCAATGCAATCCTGAGCTCTCTTGTACAATGTAGATGCAGAGCAAGAACAAATCTTCTTAAAGTCTACATACAGACAGTGTGCCATGTAGCCTTATTTAAACATACAGAGTTTGAGTGCACATGACAGTGAAATTGTACTTACAGGGTGTTCCATTATAGTACTCGATCAGTACTGTCCATGATGTTTTATATTGTTGTTACACTATGATACTTTTTTTCTGTCAAAATCGACCTTAAATCGCCTGGGGCCTGTCTTACGAAGCATGCGAAGCTAACCTTGTATGTAAATGCAAAGACGATATAATGGTATCAGCACTCAACGTCATGGTAATAATGTCCAACCTGAAAGTAGGCTACGCATGTTTCATAAGACTGACCCCTGGTAGATTCATAAAATATATTGAAATATGGTTCAGACAACCAACAATTTGCTGGTCTTTTGTTATGAATGTAGACTTTCATTGTTTACAAACACAGCAGGCTAACAACATTACCTAATTAAAGGATATAGAATTGATTTGATATCAAGGACGGACAACCCCTTTGAGGGTAAACATTTTTTATTTTACACATTTTTCCTTTTTTTGCCTTTTTTTTGCCTTACTCTCAAAAGCAATTTTCCTCAAATTCATTGATTTTGAAAATTAAACCTTCTGCATTAAAAGATATGAGATAGCCTTGACTAGATTATTATGTTATTAATAAGTATGCCCATTTTCCCTCGTGTTGAACTGAATCTCAAATTTCAAACTTAAAATTTTTTGTCCGTCGTCATATAAGTGAAATACCCTTGAGTACGACGTTAAACACCAATCAAACAAACAAACAAACAAACAAACAAACCCCACCTTAATATAACTGAAATACCCTGAAGCAAGAGCGGAAAATAAGAAATTATTGCCCATAATGTTTTTTTGTTTTTTTTTTCCAATTCAAATTTTGAATGCACTTACTGACATAATCTACCTGTTCTTGTCATGCCTTGTTTTTCCCAAATAAGCCAGCCGATCAGTTTAGCTATGATATGTACAGGTAAACTGTTATATATGTTTAGGTCAATATTTCTGTTCATTTACTCTTTTAGATTTGATTCTTTTCGAACATTTTCCACTTTGAGTTTTTTTTAGTGATTATGGTTCACAGAGCACAGCATAGTTTAATTTATTTTAATTATTTATTTTCGGCTAGTGAATTGCTAGATACAAATGTAAAAAGCACATTATGTTAACCTGTACAGCTGTGTCGTGTCTTTATTTTGTGTTAAATTATTTTTTCCTAATTTTTGCGTTTCATAATTTTTGCGTTTTGTAATGTTTGCGTTACCTGATGGTGGGAGGTTTAAGTGGCCCTGCTACTCATAGAACTGTGGGACAACATGAAGCTGTTGTGTGTGTGGGTGGGGGGTAAGGGAAGTGTTTTAAATTTGTACCCTTTGTTTTATTGGACCACCATTTTGGTCTTTTGTTTGTTGTTGTTCCTTGTTACATGTACCTGGAATTTACCTGTTTAATAAGTGAAACATCAAAAAAAAAAAAGTGACATGAAGTTTCGTCATGGTGCATTTAATGAAGGAATTGACAAACCCTTGTCAAATAAGTGAAATACCCGTTAGTACAATCCCAATCCCAATCAAACAAAGGAAGAAACTAATCCTAAAGTGTTGCACAAATCCCTATTATAACAAATAATTTGTGCATTGTTTTACCTTGTATTAAAAATTGTATTGGTTATACATGTACACATTTTTTTACTAAGCAGTGTGTTGCAAGCTTAGTCGTCTTTCAATCAATCAATCAATCAATCAAACAATCTTTTTTGTAGATTAAAACAGTAAACATCAAAATAATGTTTAAATTTTATTTCTAAACTGTAACTTATACATCTTCAATGACATGAGTTTGTTTTAAATCATGAAACCTTGGCCTTTGTCATTTAATAAAATATTTTTATGGAGAAAAAAAAATATCATTTGATTTTTGTAATTTTTCAACCTTGCAGTTTTACAACTTTATTGTTTCGTGTTATATTTTCACATCAATAAATAACCACTTTTTGATTCAATACCAACATTTTTGCTGTTAAGATGGAGACAAATTTCTGGAACCTATATTTATTTTGGCTTGAACTTCATTCTGTCGCGGAAATGTGAAATATTTGACTTTTTAAGACATGGAAATATTTGTTAAATTCTGGCACAGAGCTGGTTGTGGTTAAATTTAAATTGTAGATTCAGCATTTATTTTAAATAACTAATGGTTATGAAGTTTCCCCTCGGTTTTCCACCTTAATAAGGCTAGGTGCAGTGTGAAGTGGACAATCCATCATATAAGTGAAAAACCCTTGAGTATGACGTTAAATCCCAATCAAACAAACACTACATGATGGGTCAGACCGTGGCTTGGTGGCTAGCAGGTCTACTTTCTATTCCTATTCCAAAGTACCTTCCCCAGGGTTTCCTCTCATTTCCATTGTATTTGAGGAAGGAACAGTGTGAAACGGACAATCCGATGAAAGTACTCCGAAGTCTGGTGTTACTTGTTGACACCACAACACCCTACAGCAATGAGACCTCAGGAACTCCCACTATCTGGTTCCCTCTTTTCTTATTTAATACAGGGGCTTAGCCAGAAATCAAAAGTATGTTGTCCAAAATTGTCATTTCGCTGAACTTTTCAAATAACTGGGTGTCCTATTTTGACAGTTTACCTTATCTCCAGCATATTCAAATTTCTTAAAACAGGGTGTCCAAATGAGGCAATTGTTTACTTCAGGGTTACTTCAGGGTTTACTTCAAGATTATTTATATAATAAATAATCAGTGATTATGAAATAAATATTCCCAAATAACAATTGAGCAAGTAACAGCTTTCACAAAAAAAAACACCCAAAACTGCAATATAATAGTTAGTAAAATAAACTTACAATTCCAATAAAAGATACACATTGATACTATTTCAGTTTCATGTATCTTTTTATTGCCAATTATTTTTTCCTTTAATTTGTGAAACTCATCTGTTAGAATAATGCTAATTTTGTTTATAAAAGTAAAATAGCATCATTCCCATTGCTACTAGTAGTATTAGTTGATTGTTCCCTTTTTTTAACATTTGTTTGATTTTGTTGTTGTTGTTGTTGTAGTATTCAGTAATTTCTGATTCACGTGCTGTGTATGTGTGTTTGTACAGGCTAACCTTCCTGGGGCTCTGTCCTCCGTCCAACTCATTGTTGACAGCTCCACACAGGCGTTAGTTCTTAAATCACCTGTCTATGATAACCAGTCCAGATTTCAGGTGAGTCTTCTAATGTTTTCAGATCTATGATATTTAATGAATCAATCGAATATGACAAAGCAGTACCTATAATGGATTACTTTATACACATAATTTATGCTGAATACACAACAGAACTATGCCAAGCATACACACAAGAGGTAGATATTAAAATACTTAATTCTGAATACATAAATGCAAAAATAACAGGCAAAGCAACAGAAAGTAATGAAAATAAAATTGATAACAATACTTTGGAAAGTACACATAATGATTAAAAAGAAATTTTTAAAAGAAGATAGATTTGTTTTGTTTGTTTGAATGGTGTTCAACGTCCTACTAAAAGAAGATAGAGTTGCTATAGTGACATCAAGGGGGATTTCCTTCACCCATTTGGCAGACATACCATCGTATGAGGCCATCTAGCTATGGACATTTTTTTTTTTTTAATTTTTGAAGAGTAGCAATGCTGTCTTTAGTTAATAGCACTGGAGGAACATTAACTTTCCAACATTATGGAAATGCTTCAAATCTTGTGATAGTGTTGGAATACACTGTCAACATACATGTATAAATGAATTACCCTCAATCAATCGAACCATCATATAAGTACAGCATTGAACCAAAATAATAGCCCATGACCGTGGCTTAGTGGTGCTCTTCTTAAACTGAACCTGCTTCGCTTTAATATTCACTGAATCGAGTATATGTATCAGGTACATGAGCGAGGCACATGTTGTGGTGCTGGCAATCGTGGGGTGGTTTTTACTAGGTTTCGTCCTGGTTTTCCACAATAATAAGGCTGTGTGAAGTGGACAATCCGTCTTCAAATAAGTGGAATAGCCTTGAGTACGACTTTAAATACCAATCAAACAAGCAGACAATTGAACAAAAAATAGAGAAATCCTATAATGAATATACTAATTCAAAATTATAGTAAAAATCAATTGGTTATAAACTAAAATGCAAAACTTTTTAACTTTTAAAATTTTGAATAGTTAATGATTAAATTTTTAATTTTTTATATAATTTCCACAAACTGCTGTTAAAGTATCCTTTAGATAACAAATGTTGTTCATTCCTGTATAATCTCAAAGCTATAAAACAAAACAGTCCGCGTATAATATATACGTTTGTGACTTCAAGGTCATAACATATATAATTATATATGACATATTTAAGATGTTCATAAAAATGTGTGGCCTGAAGGACATTCTCTTGCTCAGAAATTCCAATGGGGCAATATTATTATATAAATGTCATTTAGGATTTTTATATATATATAGACTGACAGCTAGATCTCATTAATATTTATAAATGCATAAATTTGCTCAAGGTGATAATTCTTAAGGGATTCTGTTATTGTTTGCTTTATGACAAAGCCAGATAATTACATATGTGTTATAAAGTTTGGAAAAAAAAATGATGAAATTTGCATTATCCAAGAAAAATTAATTAATGAGTAGGCCAAGTAACATATGCTTACTTGCTACCACGCAAACAAATGAAAGATGACTGAGAGGTGGTTGTTGCCCCTTGCCCTGGTGCTCTCCAGTAAAAGGAGGAATTAAGTTCTTCAAGAACAAAACACTAACTATTTTGTGATTGTTTCACTGTTTGGGAACATTGTCATCCGAGATATTTCATTCTGGCCGCGGCTGTGACTCCATGATTAGCGTGTGCACTTATTAATCCTACTTAGATGTACTGTCCATGGGGCCAAGTCCGTCCGTCGACCATCAGGTATATGAGGGAGTCGCACAATGTGGCTCCAGCAATCGCAGGGGTGGTTTTTAGGAGGCTTCATCCAAGTTTTCCACCGTTATTAAGCAACAAGAAGTGTGAATTCACACGACAGATGACGACAGATTTTTTCACGTAATTAAATGGACAAGCTGTCATCATATAAGTGAAATACCTTTCAGTAAGAAGTTAAACACCAATCCACCAATCAAACAAACAAACCTAATTTTGAAGAGCAAAACACTTCACATCTTGTGGTTATTTCACTTCATGTGGTAATTGCTATATGAGACTATTGCCGTAAAACAAGTATCTGAAACACTGTTGAGCACACCTTTGCACACCAATGAGTAACAGGACAACAGAGTGGATATTGTTTTTCAAAATTGTGCTTAACCGATGTACCATTAGCGTGAATTAAAACCCACGTAACCTATCGTTCGGTTATGTGAAAAAAATTAGCACGAACAGTAGTTCTCGTATATATGTTATGTAAATATACAGTGTAATTATGCTATAATGTACCATGATATACTGCGTAAATGATTGTAACTGGTACCAACCCATGTTTACCAATTTTAAGCAAATATTATTTACAAATAAAGCCTTTAATGCCAGTAGACCAACCTGTGAATGTTCTGCGGGTGGGTTAAACTAGTCACGATGAATGCTCCACGGGTGGGTCAAACAAGTCGCGACTTTCATAATACAGGGTTGTTGTTGCATCAGCAGCATGCTGTCTGAGTGGCTTGATCAAGACAAAAAGGTAATCCGGTCATTACCAGGGCAAATCATGACACATCGGGGTGCAGTTAATGCAAACTTTTTACAAAGTTATCCAAATAAGCCTGTTGGGTTTCATTTATTGTGAGCTGTCAACATACTGCTGAAGAAGACCATAGACCAATGGTGCTTTTGACTGGCTGGAGAGCCGAAGCCAGCCAACCTGGTCACAGCTAACACAGCGCTTGGTTTTCTATTTCGCACTGTTTATCAATCTCTCGTTCATTTTTTATTTAGTAAATTAATTTTTTTTTTTTTTAATGTAAGTCAAAAGTGAAGCAAGAAATGGTTCATACTTAAATTAACTTGGACTATGGTCGGTCTATTATAAAAAATATTTCTGACAGCGTAGGAGAATCCTTTTCTGGCTATCTAGTGTAGAACATGTGCAGACACTGTAGACATCCGATGTGCATGCACATGGTCTTAGTTTGCATGAACGGTGACCATTCGGGTGAATTTTCGTTTGGGTAACCTCCACGTAACCTGAACAACTGTTCGCATGAAAAAATAAGGCCTGCCGTTGGGGCTGCTTTTGGTGACTTGGCAGAATACATTTCTTTATTACTCTGTGACACGGGAATATTAATGTTAAAAATCAAATGTGAAATTAAGTGAATATTATAATTATTTTGGGGTATAATACTTTACATGTTTAAACATAGTATTATTCAGCAAATTTTACAGACTGCAACCTTTGTGAGAATCAAACACACAAAACATTGCACCACATTGCCAGCAGTAAAAGCCCTTCACCTAAACCCCTCTTCCACCTGGCATTTCGTATTACATGTAAGATATGTAAGCCATTTTGATATGTGATTCAGTTCTTCAATCCACTTACTGAACAGAAGAATTGGACCCTATAACCACTGAGTCCTGTTATAGCCATATATGTTTTTATTTATAAAATTTATAGTTGATATTTGAGAATACTTCAATTTCCATATTAAATACAGCTCTAATTATTTTCTGTTAGACTTTTTTTGGTAGTTCGAGACAGATGTAAAATTGTTCTTGAAAAGAATTGATTCCTATTTTAAGAGCAATAAAAAAAGAGATATAAAAAAGTTGTGAAAAGTAACAAATGTTTACAATTTCCTTGTTTATTATCTTGTCTGGAGACAGTCATTGCTGGTGACAGGTTTTGCTTAGAGTTCTATACATGTATGTGACATTGGCAAAAGTAACAACCTTGTTAGTTGTGTTAAAGAACTTCATTGACGTTAGGCTTTTTGACCCCGGTTTGCTCGGCACCCAATTAGGACACGTTTGGGAAGAGCTCTCCTTGTTTACAGAGACAGTGACTAAGGGGGTGGCAAGCCAATATTTTTGTAAGCATTGCATCGAGTCTGTTGACTGTGTAGCCATTCTTGAGTTGTTTTCTTTTCCGTCTGCTTTTAAAGTCGAGATTCTCGCCAGTTTGTGCTCGCTTATTTCGTAACAGATGTCGGCAGTTTATACGGCATTGCTTCAAGTAGTAAAATAGCTCCTTGTCGTGAGTGGTCAAGTATGACAATAATTTCATTGTCCAGAAACGCATTGCATTTTATCAGGTGAAAATCTTACGGATTTTCTCAACGTCTTTGGACTGGTTGTCCGAGAGCATATCAACAAATTTTCATCATTGCTATTATTGTTAGACAAGTACAAATTCTTTGTCAAACAGATTATTCAGGAATTCTCATTGTGATGCCGCACGTGTAGCGTTGTTGTTGTAATGTGATAATCTTTTAACAGTTTGGTGTTTTGGCATTGATAATTTATACAGCGGGTAATTATTCGGAATTGCACTTGATTGGTACTTAGATCTTCAGTACAGTGCTTCACGTGCTGACTAGGCCTAGGGGTTGTTGTGGTTAGGTGATAATCTCCGGAGATTTCCCGGCACAGTTTTCTGACAGACTTTTCTTTTTCACTTTTTGAACTCGTAACTCAAAATTTGGGCAAGTTATTCTGATCTTGGCATGAAATGTACTGCCAACATTATCGCTTCACAGCTGCACACATGAGGTTTTGTTTTTGAGTGGTACGGAACAATTACTTACAATTCTTTTCAACCACATACTTTATGGTGAAGTTGAGTTTTATCTGGATTCTAGTGAATTAACCTACATTATAAATTCGACATCTTAAAGTTTAATTCTAAGTGGCTCGATAGGTTACATAACCGACTATTGAACCTCCTTCAATTTACTGCTGTGAACTAGTTTACCGCCTCTGACCTTTGGCAGGGGATATTTATCTGGTGAATTTGAGAAAGTTCATTACAATCATTGGTAATGCATAGTTGTCATGTTCTCAATTTCGCTTATTTACGACACCAATTTAATCCCTTGAATAAATATTGTGCTTTATACTTTCAGTTCAACTTATTGACGTGTGTAGAGAAGTTGCATACTGTTGTAGATGTGAGTGAAGTGCCGGCAGCATTAGATGGACTTTACCTCTATTCACACGAAGACTGGGTCAGATTCCATATGGTATGTTCATTGTTTTATCATACAACATTTTTAGGAAACCATTACAACAGGCAAATGTTTTCATGTGTAATGGAGGGAAGACCTCCTCGAAAAATACTGGTCAAAAGTTTAGATTTCTTATGAAAAGACTTTTAACATTTAAGTTTAATTGGACTGTTCATTTTTTGCCTGTCTATTATGGCTGTTTAGGTATTTACATCTAATAGAACTGCAGACTTTAGATTAGAAACATTGTTTAAACAATTTAATGATATTAAATCAGGTACGAGAAAATTGTGTAGAGCTTGAATAAGGCTGTGGTCTTGGGAGTAGTCTCCCTTGGTGCAGAAAGACAGTTTCCCTAGGATATATTTAACACATATATGGCTGTACAAATGTATATTATACATGTAGATGCATTTGATATAACAAAAAAATATTAGTATAAATTATTTACATCTTTTGATTTGTTTATGTATTAAATTGAGACAATAGGAATGAAAGAGTTAAATAGATTTAATTTTAATAGGGCCATGTGTAGAAGAAGGAAATAGGGTGTTGACTGTTCGGAGGATATACAGGATTTAATTACAATCCCTGTGACCTTGAATAAAGTACACCTGGATATATTGATTAGTCCTTGATCAAATAAAGAGTTAAATTAAATAAATTAAGCCTATGCTACTCTTCTATAAAACAGAAATGCTCACTGTGTGTATTTTCGAGTATTTTGTACACATAATTTATGTTGAATACATGAATTCATAAAACATGTGAAATACCACACAAATAGCAGATATTGAAAATTGGAACTCTGAAGACTTGAAGAAAAACATAAAAGGAAAGTCAAAATATAATCAAAACATTTCAGTGTTGCTATATTAGTATAATGAGAAAATACACATATAGAGCAGCAGGGGCTTAACCAGAAATCAAAATTATGGTGTCCAAAATAGTCATTTTGCTTTACTTTTCAAATAACTTGGTGTCCAATTTAGACAGTTTTCCTATCCCCTGCATGTTAAAGTGTCTTAAAACAGGGTGTCCAAATGGGGCCATTGTACACTTCAGGCTGTCCATTTGGACGGGTGGGTGGGTGTCTGGCTAAGCCCTTGTAGAGCAGAAAATAGTTGAAAATAAATTTTTATAGAAAAAAAAAAAATACAAATTGTCAGAAAATTCTGGTAGTGATTTTCACTAATAGATTATACTGATGGACGTAAATACCAGTTATTTAGGTGAAATACCTTCTTAGCATAGCTTTGATTAAAAGCCAATTTATCAATCCAGGTATTCTATAGTGTTGAAATTAAGTTGGCTGAATTGCTTTAAAATGTCACACACCATGTCCTAACATTAACAGCAAAAGCTCATTTATCTTCCGTACAAAATTCAAAACTGCAGAATATATAACGGAAATACCCTTGAGTACGACGTTAAACACCAATCAAACAAACAATCCTAAGCTTCTACCTGAGAAGCAGTATAAAGTTAATTTATTGTTGCTTTTTTATGTAAATATGTACAATTATTCAGATAGCACCATGAATTGTCCTGTACTTCCCGTGATGGCCTGATCTTGTCATTGATGTGGCCAATTGCTGTTGTTTATCCACTAACCTGGCTTCCTGTACAGCAGGGGCTTAGTCAGAAATCAAAAGTATGGTGTCCAAAATGGTCATTCTGCTTCACTTTTAATATAACTGGGTGTCCAATTTTAACAGTTTTTCTATCTCCTGCATGTTAAAGTTTCTTAAAACAGGGTGTCCTAATGATGCAATTGCTCAATTCCGGGTGTCCATCAGGACAGGTGTCTGCCTAAGCCCTTGCTGTACAGTTATACCTGTAACACTATTTCTTGTGCTATGCTTCGCATTGGCTTGTGTTTTCTTTTTTGAGTTTTATCCACTAGCCTTGCTTCCTGCCATAAAGCATATTTTTCAACACAGACCAGTCAAACACGCAAGTAAAGCATAAATTTAATATTTTAAATTGTTACTTTTTCAGAAATTTGAACCATTTATGGCGACGTGTAGAAGCGTGGCCAAGTACCTGATTGAGGTGATGCATGAACTATCCAAAGTGGATACACTTCCTTTTACTGTTCGGGAAACCACACAACTTATTGCTCAACATGATCACTTCATTAAATCTACTTTTGAACATCCTCAACTGCTCTCCTTACAAAATGACGGAGAGGCCATAATGGTCAGTCTGGACAGAGAAGACAGCGTTCTCGGTAGTTCTCAAGACTACAGGTAAGTCTTTTGTAAATTAATTTTAAGTTAGATAGAGCAGATTATGCAAACCCTGTGTACATGTTTGAGTGAAAGAACTGAATGAACAATAAATAAGTTCTGGGCCGATGTCTCAGGGGAGTTTTTTGTTGCCCTAGTGCTATTAAAGATAAGGGGCAACATGAAGCCGAGCTGTTAGTGATGTCCTTGTATGCATCCCATTGTTGTCCTGATTTGTCCTGTCTTGTCTTTGTTTGTTGCCAGGGGTGTCCCCTACCCATCGAGCTGGCACAGGGTCCCATGAGTGAATAAGGTGCTAAACTCCAAACAAACAATGCCTATGGGCACCACAAGTGTTTTTTACCGTTAATTTAGCAATGTATGCCTCAAGCCTGCCTACTGACCTCTTGCTAATGATATTTGCCTAATCATGATGTCCTAACTATTGAGCAACACATGAACTCTCAACACAGGTCACCAATGCACATTTTATGATTGTGCAAATGTGGCCGGTTAAAGTTGGCCTTTACGGTTTTTAGGAGGTCTCCTCTCAGTTTTCCAATGTAAAAAGGCAGTGTGAAGTGGACAATCCTTTATCATAGAAGTGAAATACGCTTGAGTATGTTTATGCCAATCAAACACAAAACAAACAATCAAATCTTTGGATATCTGTTGGTCTAATTATTATCCACATACTTTATCTTATATTTTTAGGAATAAGTTAATAATAAATTAACTTCAATCAAATTACTTTAGACACAGGAGATTTTAGAAACAATTGTGTTGGCCATTTAACTATAAGTTGCAATAATTATACCAAAGTGACAATATTTAGGTTGTGACCTGTGTATGTTTTCCATAGAAAGTAGAGAGTAAAGTCATTGAATATGGGGAAAACAAATTTGGTATGAAATTATGATGTACCTTGGAGACATTTAAATAGTATTCCATTAAAATTACCTAATAGTTTACCTGAGATAATATCCAAAAAATATCTGACAAGTGTTTATTTCAAATTAATGTGTCAGAACATGTACATATTGCGCATTAGGGAAGTTGTCAGAGGTCAAAGTTGAGGCGTATTTTACTCCAGCTTTTATTTACCTGGGGTTATCTGAAGATCTTTGTTAATTGATTAACAACAGGTAATCTGTCCAGGTATTCAGTCCGGTGTTTGTTTATCCATGGCCACACTGCCTTCAAGCCTTTCGACTTACAAGGAAATCTGGTAAAGTTAAAGTTGAAAAGATCAGATCCGCTAAATGTTTTTGGCTTACTCATGGGCAGGGAAGTAGTTGTGTAGTGGAAAAGGCTTGCTGTTTGAATTTCAGTTCAGGATTTTAAATGTCATAAAACATTGTAAGAATCGCGATCTATTGTTACTTGGATGTAGTTCAGCTTGAGGAAATAAAATGAAATAGAAGCAGATGGTAGCTCTCAGATATACGTATGTGTAGGGACATCTAAGTTAAGAGTCCTCCAGTTCGATCAGGTTGGAAATGGTATAGATATTGTATTTAAACAAATAATTTACATTAATAATTTTTTGTGCCTTTTTTTCTGAACTAAAAACTATTCAATATAAGAAAGTGTTATCCAAAATAACGAAAATAAATCATTTACATAGTTTATCCACTGTTACCTTAAAACCTACTCTGTTCATTTTTTAAATGTTACGTCTTTCAGCTTTGTATATCTTTAAATATGGCATATACCCCATCAATCAAACACAATAAGAATTTATGTAGACTTATAGACTAGCAAAAATGTAACTTGCTGAATAAAAAAATGGCAAAAATACATTATTTTTAGGACAAACTTTAATGTTTATGGGAACATTTGAACCAGGATCCAAGGGAACTAATTTGACTTTAGTATTGCATCATTACCAGAGACAGTCAGCCGGATGTTATCAATAAAAACCATAATAAAAACAGTAGAGTTAGGTGTGGTTACTCAAGGTCTTTCTGCTCCGGCCTAAAAGCTTGTCTAACAGGTAATGGTCTGCTGTCGACTCTCAGGTACTCTGAGCTTTCTGTGCGACAGAGGATCACGCAATTGAGTAGTAGACAGTGATAATCAAACCTTATTACACATCTCAAACTAAGATTTATTATGTGGAAGAGGTGTCAAGTTCAAAGCCAGGCCTTCATATATCCAATGTGGAAGTAGCTGAAATAATTTAAGGTCTGCATAGTATGTCGATTAGACATAATTTGCCTAGTAATAAAATCATAACCAATGAACCCCTTTTGATGTGTTTTTTAATATTTTCTGTGAATAAATACATAATTTCACACCTGTAACGAGTTAGCAACTTAGTATTTAGGTATTTTGTCATAGTTTTTTCATTTGTTCCTATTGAGACCGTCTTAAAATAAATCTGCAAACAAATTGGAAATTATTCAAAGAAAGTATCATGTATTCTTAATTTATTAGTAATAGTTTGTTTTAGTTTAAATTCAAAATTTTAAAGTTTTTAACTAAAATGAATGCTTGTTGTAAGTTGAAGCTCTGATGCTGTCTTTAACTACCTTGAAATAGATGAAAGGATCTATATAACCTTGACAAGGTCACCTCAAGCCTTAACCTACAGGTGTAATGGGCCATCTTTACATTCCATCCACAGGTAGAGATTAGGGGAGTGAGGCCAAACGCGTGGCCACATTCTCTAAACAGCTAGAAAAATGTCAATTTTTTTCCTGGACCATCCATAATAATTCATTTGTTTCTCGTAACTCTACCTATTAAAAAAAGTCATCGTAAAAAAAAAATGGTTGGTATTTTTTAACTACCATTTTTGACAAAATGGGAAACTACTTTTCATGAATTACACCCCAACAAAAGGATGGGTTATGTTGCGATTAAATGAGTGAAGTAGCCAACAGCAAGGCCTAAAATAACAAATTTAAATCTTTTTTCAAACATAATTCTCTATGTCACATTTAAAAACAATTTTTTTTTATGTTATCAATAAATAAAAAATAAGAAATAATCCCTACCTACTTACCTACCTAGCCACTTGTTTATAATCTTGTTGCGGGAAACATTTATATTATTGTGGATGGCCCTGTTTAAAGCCTAACTCTTTAGTATTTTTATCAAATTACTTGGTATGGTCGAGTGGATTATTGCTGATGCTGTAACCGTATATGTAAACGTTACATTGATTTAAATCTCCATCACCTAATTTATACACAGGACAAAAGTTTCACAATGCTTAAAATGTCAAAAAACATTTTGTCTTAAAAATTATTTTAAAACACAACATGCTCATTTGTTTATATCTGAATGGAACACATAATGCAGATATGCAAGAATGCCGATCAAATGTTAGCCATTTTGAAAAAGATTGGCTATGACTTTTTCTTAGTAAGGTCGTCAATTGTAGACTTTCTGCTGCACATTCAATGAAAACTTATTTTGTAACTGAATCGCCTTTTGCTTCTGGGCATATTTGGTATATATTTGTAATATCAGCTTAGGAAGAATTCTAATTTTCCAACAGTATAAAACATAAATAATCAAAATATACTTGTGTTTGTTACTTTACTGTTGGTTCACTTTAACATGTAAGTGTTCTACCTTTGGGCATGATGTTAAGCACCAATTAATCTAGTAAACAAATTACTCTTGTGGAATGGAATTGTTAATTTCCCCATGGTTTTCTACCACATTTAAGCTTGACACAGTCTGAAATGGAAAAACAGTCTTCATGCATGTATAAGTGAAAAAAGCTTAATAAGTGTGACTTAAACCCCAAACAACCCTTTCTTGATTAAGTTCTGTGGATGTTGCTCGTCTCACCTTGTTTATCACAAATGGCCACCTGATTAATAATAGAAATTTACCCTCATTATTCCTCCAAAGGGGTGAATAACACAGTCAGGCCTAATACACAAGTAAACCCTTTAGCTTCATACGATTCAAATACAAAGCTTAACACCAGATAAAAGTTTTTTCTTCTTCAGAGATTATCTTTACATTTAGCAGACAATTAATTTTTTCTTTTTTTTTGAGACTGATTAAATTGATAGAACTTTTGCTGTTGAATCAAACTCTGAAGTCTGTGTGCGTACAATTAGATTCTTTTTAACTCTCGAAACTCAGCAATTCTGTGCTAAATCACAAAACTTGCCGGCTATGTCTCCACCTGGAACCAAATCATGCTTCTGAAGAAAGTTTCAGAGTTCACTTTTTTCTTCATCGTTGGGTAAAGAAGAAAAAGTGTGAAAGTCTGATGAGCTCAGGATATTACACATAGGGAAGAGGATTAGTGGGGATTAGTAAGGATTAACACCCTGCTCATTACTTAATGTGATAATCCACTCTGTGTTGTAACACCAGAGGATCTTGGCTATGCATCTCTGAGCAGAGTCAAGCTTTTACTTTTCATTCACGTGTTTTGAATCCAGAGAAACGTTTTGCATCATACGGAGTTGCATGTCTAGTGTTTCACATTCATGGACAGCAGTGCTGTTTCTGATAATTATGCTGCTTACGTAAGATAAAATTATTTGCTTATTGTCAGGGTAGACGAAGGTCATTGGGGAAGGAGCCATTTGTTGCCCAGGGTCCGTATTCATAAAAGCTACTTAAGTATTTTAGTTATTCAGCCTTTCATTTGAACATGAAAAAAGTTAAATGTGAACTAACAAATTTGACATTTTATCAATTTAACTTATAATCTTTATTTTAGAATCATACAAAATGAAGCAAAATGATGTTTCTTGACTTTAAGAAATACCTTAGTAGCTTTATGAATAAGGACCATTGTGCTCATGAGGCTTATGAGAAAGAAAAATAATTGTTTTCTTGTATCTTTGTATTTGCATATTGTGGTTGTCATGTATAGTCTTTGTTGTCAGTGGCATAGGGGGTGCTGTTAGGCTCTCAGTTATGGAGAAACAGTAATTTTCCAACAGAGCATTTTTATGTTATACTTAACATTATGGTTGTGTTGCTATTCACTCCCTGGAAGAACCGCGGGTGGTTGGAGGGAGCTTCATGTTGCCCTGGTGCTTTCAGGGCTAAAGGGGAACAGGAAGCCAATCTTTATTGCATCCTGTTGTTGTCGTCCTGTATTTGTCCCATCCAGTCTTTGTTTGTTGCCAGTGGTGTCCAGGGTGGTTTCCTTCACCCATTGGGCTGGCACACGCTCATATAAGTGAAATACCCTTGAGTACAACATGTCGCCTGTGCAATGTTAAATCCCAATCAAACAATCAAACTTAGCACTGGAGGAAAATTCCCTTTCTAGCACTATCAAAAACACCTCGCATTTTATGGATACCCTTGAGTACGACGTTAAACATCAATCAATCAATCAAACACATTTTATGGTTGTGCTAGTGTCAATTATTGTTGGAATACACCTCTGTCATATGAATGAATTACCCTCAAGTTTTTTTGCTTTTTGAAAGAGTTACATAGAGTGCAGTTCCTACATCATTTGTCTGGCGCATACAGCCATAGGTATAATATACACCTTATGTACAAGGGAAAACCTTAATTATGAACCCTCAAGTAAGAGGGTGGGGTGCATATAGGTTTTATTTTTTCTGTCCGTGTGTCCGTGCATCCGGGAAGCTTGTCCGGGCTGTATCTGAGAAAAAAAATCATAGAATTGTGCAAACCTCCCCATAAATTATGCAAATTGGCTCTGTATGACCTGGAAGCTTGTATGGGCTGTATCTTGGTTACTATTTTACTAAGGCCTTTGAAACTTACATATTGCTTTCTTGTATGTACGCAGATGTGCAACTTGGAAAAAAAAGTCCTGGAATTATGCACATTTCCCAATAAATTATGCAGATTACCTCTATGCCTGGGAAACTTGTTCAGGCTGTATCTTGATTACTTTTCACTTAGACTTTTGAAGTTTTTATACAGCATTCTTCTATATACGCAGATTTGCCACGTAGAAATTATGCAAATTTCTGCATAAATTATGCAAATTAGCCCTGTCCAGGCCCTCTCTGACGGCTCTTTTTCACTTAGATTTTTTAAACTTCCATATTGCTTTCTTCTGTATACGCAGATGTGTATCCTAGAAGAAAAAAAATGTTGATAAAAAATTACGGAAATTATGCAGAAGTTTGATGTAGAAAAAAGTCACAGAATTATGCATTATTGGAATTTGCTATAAATAACAATTCAGTGGGTTAATTTTTGGGGGCATATTGTTTAGTAATCTCTGATTGCATTACTCTTGTTAAATTACAAATCTCATGGTCATAATATTTTAAAAGACTGTTGGCTTTAGACTGCCAGCTTAGAATTTTTTACTCATTTCAATGTAAACTTCATCTGGTTAGATTACACCACAGTGTAGCTGAAATACCTCTGAATGTGGCGTAAAACACTAATCAATCAATCAATCAATCATCTGGTTAGATTTGAAATAATGCTCTTAATCTGAAAGCTGTATGATGTAAATTTTACCTAAACTTAGTTAACCAGGTGATATTTTTCTTTCCAATTAATTTTTTTTTTATTTTTTTTTATTTTTTATTTTTTTTTTGGAACATTACATTAAATTACAATTTCTTGACAGTTACCAAGCTAGTAATAAAAGTTACTTTCATTTATCTAAAGGCAATTTAACCTAGCATGATACCATTGCTGATTATGACAGATTGTAATTTATACATGTAAGGCCAATATGATTGAAAACTAAGTACTGGTCATTGATTATGATTATTGGGTGAGGAAAACTAGGTAGATCCCAGAAACTCTTTGCCCCTCCCGCTAGGCGTGGACATTGGCTCATAGAGAGGCAGATTTTAAAATTCCAGAGACTGACAGCTGACAGACAGACAGGCTTACAGTCCCACAGACACACTGACTGTCACATTCAATATGAACAATATTAATTAGCCCTTGTTATTGACCAATAATCTTCCCTGACACTAATTGACTGTCTAAGTTTATGACACTTTAGTGTATTATTGCTCTGTTCTGACAGGTCATTGGCTAATAATGTCAGTGACATGTGACAGAAATCTGTTATTGCCTTAAATGACCACACATATAGACATGATACATGCATGTTGATATGTATTTTTGTTTTAAAGGGTTTGACATGTTTCAGAAGTCTTTTTAATTTGTCATAACCTAATTAAGTATCAATAGTAACGTTTGTTATTTGGTGAAGTTTGCAATATGGATCAAAAGTAAGACCTATGTCAATTCTTGTATAGTTTAATGGATGTAGGGACAAAAATGGCTTTTCGTGATGTGGCCTTTAATAAGGGTTCTTATGCTTTCAGAAACTCAACATATATGTACTGATGTTTAGATTTGCAAGAGTGGTATTTTAGGAAAAAAGTTGTTTATATTTTCTGGGTTTAAAGCATTTATTAGACAAAGACAGTATTTTTATTATTATTTCCTTGTTAATACATGTAATGGAATAAGTTTGAGTTTAAGCTGTATGTCCAAAGTACCAAAAGTAATTGGAGGAAAGTCAACTTTCCAACATAATGGAAATGCTTCACATCTTGGTTGTGCAGCCAGGTGTTAATTATCGTTGACCACCTGTCGATCATCAGGTATATGGGCGACTCTCATGTTGTGGTTCCGGAAATCACGGGGGCGGTTTTTACAAAGTTTGCTCTCAGGTTTTCCACCATGAGAAGTCTAGGTACAGTGTGAAGTGGACAATCCGTCATCATATGAGTGAAAACCCCTTGAGTACCATGTTAAACCCCAATCAAACAAACAAAGAAATTGCTGTCATATAAGTGAAATACCTGTAAGCCTGACTAAAAGCATCAATCAATCATAATCCTGCTTTCCACTCATCTATGGCACCACAAAGTCATAAAAGTCACAGATTTGAGTACAGTAATTTGAAGTTTATGTTAAACACTTCCAAAACATCAACAGTTAATATAGTTGTTTCCTTGTTTTCACCTACGTTTTGTGTGGGGTTTTTTTAAAATTAATATTATAAATTGTCATGAGATCTATAAAGTGGGAGGTCTGTATTCAAGTCTACTTTAAATCAAGGTTGCCCAAATCCATGAGAGGAATTAAATTAGGAGGCATGCCTTCTAGATCTTTTCTCTCTCATCTGAAGCTGGCTTAATTTAAAAGTTAGAATGTGGAATGTCTGACCCAACCTCAGAATTCTGTGTCCAATGTTACAGGGATGCCATGGAGAGTTTGCGACACTTACACAAACATATCCAAGATTCCATGGGCAAGTTAGCCCGTCTCGCTGACACAAGGCTCCACAAACTAGAACAGTGTCTACAGCTGAGGGAGTTTGAAGAAGAGTGTGGCAAGGTAAGATCATTTGTTTTATTTTCACTGATTGAATTTTTGTTAAACTTGCCTAATTTTTAATTTTTTAATTTTTTTAAATTAATTTTTTTCTTATTGTTAGACAACACAAAACAGCCGCTGAACTTATTCCATCACATAAAAATGTCCTGGATAAAGCCATTTATTTTACTTGCAGCTCAGTTTTCCGTTTTGTTTTTTATCTTGTCTGCATTTTTGGAGACAAGTTATAATGTTACATGCCAATTGTATCTTAGGACAATGTATATGGCTAATTCCTCCGTCTTAGCCCTACATCCCGCCTATCTCAACCCATGGTGAAAGTTAAAAATTGAACACAAAACATATATCTTATTTTCCTCTGATTTTTTTTGATACACTGAAAGCAAAGACTAAGATTTTATTAACTTGCAATGTTTCTTTTCTGACGGTTTTTAATCTTATTATTGCAAAGGGAGGCAGTTTATACAAGTCAACTAGGGCGAGAAACTAAAATAAAACTTTATTTAAACATCAGAAAAGAAAGGAGTTAAATTATTTAAATTTTTGTATCAAAAAAAAATCTGAGAAAAATCAGATTTTGAGAGGGAGGCGATAGTGGTGGATCAATATCCACCTTACACCATGGGTTGTGATAGGCGGGATGTAGGGCTAAGAAGGAGGAATTGGCCCTCTTTATTGTGCTTACTGTATCCGTGCTCTGATGGACATTTTTAGAGGGTTAAATCAAGTTTGAGAATCAGATAAATATTACTGTAAGCTGCCTTCAACACCTGGATCAAGATGCCCTTTTCTGTTTTCAACCCCTGAATCCAGGTGTCTATCTGCGTTCAACACCTGAATCAAGGTGTCTTTCTTTATCAGCCTTCAACACCTGAATCCAGGTGTCCTTATCTGCGTTTAACCCCTGAATCCAGGTGTCTATCTGTGTTTAGCCCCTGAATCCAGGTGAATATCTGTGTTCTACACCTGAATCCAGGTGTCTTTATCTGCATTCAACACCTGAATCAAGGTGTCTTTTATCTGTCTTCATCACCTGAATCAAGGTGTCTTTTATCTGCCTTCAACACCTGAATCAAGGTGCCTTTTTCAACCCCTGAATCCAGGTATCTTTATCTGTGTTCAACACCTGAATCAAGGTGTCTTTTTCAACCCCTGAATCCAGGTATCTTTATCTGTGTTCAACACCTGAATGCAGGTGAGTTTATCTGCGATCAACATCTGAATCTAGTTGTCTTTATCTGCCATCAACGCCTGAATCCAGGTGTCTTTATCAGCCTTTAACACCTGAATCAAGGTTTCTCTTTTTTCAACCCATGAATCCAGGTTTCTATATGTGTTCAATACAAGAATCCAGGTGTCCATTTTTGCGTTCTACACCTGAATCCTTGTGTCTTTATCTACATCTGTCACCTGAATTCAGGTGTCTTTAGATGAATCTGCGTTTGACACCAGAATCCAGGTGAGGTATCTGGTGATATACCTCTGGCAATCGAAAGGTAGTAATTCCACTGTATTAAGCAAGGAAGAGTGTTAAATGCACAATATGCATCATATAAGTGAAATTACCTTGAGTGGTTAGTTAAACCCCAATCAAACGAACAATCAAGCTATCCATGTCACAAAGATTGCATATTGCAACTAAATCCATAGATATTTTCTGTATGGAGGTCAGGGATGATGTGTTTACAGGGTCTTACCTTGGTTTTAAAGATGAATTTCTCTTTGGTTAATTTAAGCTGATATATACATGCATCTGCATCTTTTTGTAGCTATTTGACCAATTTCTTTCTGTAATGAAATAGAACATTAACGAACAGATAGATTTTATATACTTACTCATTATATCCTGTAGAACATTTTGTATTAACAAAATTACACAATATCGAATGATGTGTTTGTCTTTTAGAAATTGAACTTTAACATTATTTTCATTAGTTTGAACAGATTATAATTCCGGAAATTTTGAAAGTGGAAACCTGTACAGGAGTGGAATTTACAGCCCTCAGAGTTTCGCACAGAATTTTCTGTCCTAGAACCTGTTCAAACTAAGAAATTGTTATCCCAAGAAAAGAATATATCCGTCCTTACATAATATCAATGGAATATATATTTTGGGAATTGGTATTGGGTAGCATTAAAATGTGAGTGATGTACGCTAAAAATACCCTTTCTGAACACAATGCTACCTCTAATGATGTCCTTTCTTGGGGTATTTTGTATTTTTTTGGTTTGAATGAATTAAATTGACCAGGAGAAATAGATTGTTAATGAAGTGCCTCCACAGCATTGGCTGGATTAAGGAGGACTTACTTATGGGAGACACTCTAAAGTAACATCATTACCCGATTTTCTGGCGGGGTGTATTGGCAATACTGTTTAGTGAGCAGACTTTGTGCCAATCAATACCCCTGAGATACCTTAACACATCAGACAGTTCTGTTATAGAACAGTGCCTGCAGTAAGTTAACGGTGGAGCAGACCTGCTTTCTGAGTTTTCTTGGGAGTCCCCAGCCTTTGTGCTAGCAATTCCATAGAGCTGATGGCACATGGCCTTAGCCAAAAGGCTTCTCAGTGTGTGGAGAAATCCCCTTTAAGCCTTTCCTATCAACACTGATTTACAGCCGAGTGGACATTTCCGAAGCCAGGGATGACCACACGATGGACCAGTGTAGAGTCTGTGTCCAGGCACATCGACTTGTGGTCTTCACTGGATGGTCCTGCTTCTGGGTTTTAGGAGTAATGTAAATACAAAATATTGACTGGCTCTTTGTCGTTTCTTGAGACTCAGTATCTCAGTGTTCTGCAGTCAGTTCCTGTCTTCTTTTTTTTTTGGACCACAGCATGTTCATGTTATTCTTATTTCCATAAATTTCATAGATCTGGATATATGTGAGAAGACAATTTCACAAAGGAACTTTATTTATTTGAATATATATTCTTCTCTTAGAGTGCAATATTTCTACCTCTAAGTTTAGCGATTTTTACAACAAAATGCACATTGTTTTATACATGAACTTGGGTTGACTTATTTAATTTGGAGCCTTGACTTTAAATTGGAGCCTTGAGAAAGTGCATTTGGAACTTTTCCTCTTTCCTGAAAGATTCTGATGAAAGAATCCAACAGACTTGAGTGGAAATTTTAAAAATACTAATGATTGGAAATGTATGATGCACTCTGTGTAACAGAAGGAACATTTTGAAAATATTTCTGAAGAAGGGTTGGATCACCTCAAACTGACACAGTTTTCTTTCTGTTACCATTGGTTGTGTTGTTGTTGTTATGCCTCTGTCTAGCCAGGACTTCTCTTTACCGCTGGCTAATGGTTGAATAGCACGGAATTAGTACCAGTTGTCTGGTCTGATTTCTCGCAGCATGCCAATTGGTTTCTGTCTGGATTTCTACAGGTAGTGATTTCTGTGTTATAATTCTGAAGCTTTAACCACAGAGAATTAAGCTAAGTATAGAAACAAATTGGCTTTTTCATAACATGGAAGTCTATCGCGATAAAGATAGAAGCATTTTTAAATATCGCTATTCGTCTAGCCTGAACAGTCTACCAGTATTTGGTGTCTGATTACAGATTGAATTTGACATCTTTGTGGCCTAACATCTTTTGTTCAAATGATCTAAATGGAATCTGTCAAGACGAATTAGGACATCATATAGATTTGAGTATTATGAAGTTGGCTCTGCAGTAATATCCCTACTGTGATTTTTACACGATGTGGACATGTTTTCTTAATGGCTGACTTAACCATGAAGCTGGCCAGCGATTTGTTTCTGGCGACCTCCTATCTCGATCTTGTGGATGTGACATGCAAAGTGTTTGTGACATTACCCAAAATATTTATTCAACATTTAACATTGTTCTTATGAATGGTTTTCAACTGAGAAGACAATTTTAGTTATTCTGTGAGGAATCACTGTAACTTTCATAGTTCATAGATCTGTAAGCCAAACATTTTAAGTCCACCTTTTAGCTGGATATATGCACATTTCCTCCTGGTTATTATAGACATCTTCACACTACAGCGTACTTTACAGAAAGTCTATATTGGTAAGATGCATGAGTGAGAGGCTGGCAAACATGACTTACAGACGAATACAAATAACAAAACAGGTGGTACACTGACTTTAGTATGACTTCCTTGTCGAAGTAATTATTCATTGGAAACTTGGTTTAAAAATATATTCGTAGATGTGTGTTACGAAGTTGCTGACAGGGAATAGAACAAAGACTTCCTGATGAATTAATTATTGATTGTGAACTTGATTTAAAAATATATCCCTAGATGTGTGTTACGAAAGTGCTGACAGGGAATAGAACAAGGACTTCCTGATGAACTGGTGTCAGGTACTCTGTTTTTCATACCTACCTGTGCCACTTTTACACCAAAGGAAAGCCCCATTGTGCAGATGTAATTGTTAATCTTTACTTCTAATGGAGTTCCCAGGCAGGTAAAATACCAATAGGTGTGTTATTGAACGATGATACCTCCAGACAAACTACACCTATGGGAATGTGAGCTAAAGGTGATGTGGTACTGGCAGGTAACTTGAAATAAATTTCTTAAATATATATTCCATATTTATATTTATATAAAGTCATTTTCTGATAATAATGAGAAATTAAGCACAAAAGGTGAAATTGAAATATGTATAGGTATACAAAATGTCCATTTTTAATAATTTAGAGAAGATGTCTGACCACATTGGATAATTAACAGATGTTGCAAGATTTTGAAAGACTTGTATCTGCGAAAATAATATAATTTCGGAACCATTATTTAGTTTGCAAACCTAATATTCTAAACCTGTGGCTATGACTTAGCGGATAGTTTGTCACACTAATGACCCTTCTGGTTTTTGCATGGTTTCCCGTTGGTTTTCCACTGTATTTGAACAAGAAACAGTGTGACATGGAGAATGCATCGTCATGTAAAGAAAATAACATTTATTATGTCACTAGACCCCAATCAAACAAACAAACTAACTTCAAATAAATTAGATTATAGTGACATCTAGCACAACAAAAGTCTGAGCACTTGAAGGGGTAAAATAATGCATTGAAACCAAATCAATAATTTCAGGGTATTGTTTCAAACCATGTCAATATTTAAGACTAGGGCATCCGTCAGTTGGCTTTATATTCAGATAATGACCAAACAGTTTATGGCCTGGCTCTACAATGTCTTCTCTTTAAGTTTCAATTTTAGAATACAAAAAATATGTAATGAACAAGATTGATCTGTAGCCATAGAAACTAGATCTGATTACTGTCATGTTATCTGTGGCAGATCAATCCAGTTGTATTCTAATTTCTTAGCCCAACATCTTGTTCAAAGATAGTGTTGTAACACTGACAAATGGCCATTCAAATGTGTCTATTTAGATACTGTGCTTAAAGAACAACTTGGATTCTCATTTGTTTGCCATCTTGGGACGATTTGCTAAGGAAAATTGGTTATTTCCAATCAGGTGATCAGACTGTGTCAGAATTGAACTTAAATTACTGAAACTTTTTATTTTTCCTGTTCTCTATTTGAGAAAACGTTTCTAAAAATAAAAAGAAATCTATATAAAGATAAATCAACAGGCTGTGTTAGATATTACATTTTTTTTTCCCCTTATGTTTATTTGATTGAATGTGTTATGCTTCTTCGCTCCTGTAGGACAATTTTCTAATATTATTTAGATGCAAAACTAGAGAACAGCGGGGCTGCGGCTTAGTGGTTAGCAAGTGTGCTTGCTAAAGCCAACTTCAATGTACCGTTCATGGGATCGAGTCTGTCTTTCGACCCTCAAGTATATGAGTGAGTCACAAGATATGGCTCCAGCAATTGCAGGATAGGTAAACCGTAGGTTTTTCTACCCTGCGATTGGGGTAAATTTAGGTCCTCAATTTATTTGCATAACCATGGGGAGACCCCGTTCTGTCCGTTCTCCCCAACAGCACAGGCCTGATGTTAAAATGATTATGTATTGCATAATGTTTTTTGGACATAATACTACATGAGATTATTGGCATTATCTGATAGGAGAATTAAAGTTCACTATTGTGTATTATAATAGGATGAATACATCCTTTGTAAACCTATTTCTATATCACAAAATGTTAAACAATTCCCTGTTTTTGCGATGCAAAGGACATCAGCACTCGAAGCTTGCACTAATGGAGTCAAAGAGACCCACATAGCTTGCACTCTTATGTAAAACTCTATGTAATTGAGGTTATTCTATATATAGGCCAAATGCTCGACTGTCTACCGCTAAGCATAAAATTTAGATTCAAATCCCACTGGACACAATGATTTTGTCTAGCCACATGTGTAAAATAGCGAGTGCGCTTCCTAAACTGAACCTGCTTCGGTTTACCGTTCACTGGATCGAGTATGCCTGTCGACCATCAGGTATATGAGCAAGTCACACGTTGTGGCTCCGGCAATCATGGGGGTGGTTTTATGAGGTTTCCTTTCAGTTTTCCACCGTAATAAGGCTGTGGACAATCCTCTGTCAAATAAGTGAAATACCCTTGAGTACGACATTAAGCACCAATCAAACAAACAAACCTAGACAAGGTGCACGACTGTCTACTGCTAGGAATAAGACTGAGATTCAAATCCCAGTGAATTTAATGATTTTGTGAAATATGTTTAATGCTCTTCTATGTTTTTCTACTTTTTGTTATTTTTTATTTTTTTATTTTCTGCATACTATAAGACCTAGTTGTGGATGTTCCACACTTCATCCAACAATGCATTTTAAAATTAAAGGAGACAATTCTGGCTGGCTTAAAGGATATAACCAGGAATTGACAGTACTTGAGGGTTTTATCCTTGGCTCAGAATATAACTACCATTCAATCCAGTTCATTTATTATGGATTTTATGACTTCTCGGCACTCATTGGGAAGATATTCATGGCTGAAGAGAACTTGACTGGAATTGACTCCAGAAACTAACTCTCTGCTTTTGGGTCAAGAACGTGCCGAACCCAAAATAGCCCGAAGCCATTGGTTAATTCATTGTAGGAACCTGCTCTTGTTTGCTCTTTATGGTATCCTGTAGAACATAGTTATACCAGCCCAAGTTACTACCATTCCTGGCCATTATCACTGATGGAATCAGTAAAAAAATGTTCAACATAGAACTGGTAGAAATTCCTAATTTTGTGTGTGAAATTTGTGGATAATTTGTTTTTGCCCTGTTGCTCTCTAAACTAACGGGCAAGTTCCTGGGGCAACTGGAATCGAAGTTTTTGCTGGTGTCCTATAATATAAATGTACACTTTATCATGCATGTTGTTGCCCATCTGGCTAAGGGCAGCTTGTTTGAAGAGTAGCAATACTGTATTTTCTTAGCACAGGAGGAAAATTAACTTTCCAACAGTATGGAAACCAAACACATCTTGGTTGTTTTAGTGTCAATAATTGTTGGAATTCATCGCCATCATATAAGTGAAATACCTTTAAGCACGATGTAAAACACCAATCAATCAATCAGCACCAAGTGTTGTAAATGGTTGAAAGAAAGCTTCCTGTTGCCCTGATGCTCTCAGAGCAGAGGCAACTAGCGGCCTGTTGGTTTTGGGATTTCTTGTAATTGTCCTGTCTTGTCTTTATTGTGCAGAGTCTTTGGAAGACGCTGCCTGTTGCCCAGGTGCTTTCGGAGTTTAAGGCTATATGAAGCGGATGTTTTTATGACATCATCATATTTTGTACTATTTTGTCCTGTTTTTGTTTGTTGCCATTGGTGTCGTGGGTGGTTTCCTTCACACATTGGCCCTGTGAGGGAGCGGGTGGGCCATAGCCCTGCAGAATACTCACTCGGCTTCCTCGGTCGGTCGTAAGAGGCGAGACAAGAGGTTGCTTTCTGTTGCCCTGGTGTTCGCAGAGCTAAAGGGTAACGGGAAGCAGATTT
>JARFOD010103688.1:0-16220 GCA_031763545.1 Mopalia muscosa
CTGGTTAAAAAGTATTGACAGAAACTATTGAAATCTGGTGGTGGGGACATTAATGACTGACTTATACCTTAGATCCCTGGTTAAAAAGTATTGACAGAAACTATTGAAATCTGGTGGTGGGGACATTAATGACTGACTTATACCTTAGATCCCATGTTAAAATGTATTCACACAAACCATTAAAACTGGTTTTAACCAGCAACACCCTTTAGTTTGTACATTGATGTGAGAAATCAATTCTACTCAAAATACTTCTATATAGCAACTGCTACTTATTTCTGAAAACATGTTAGTTGAAAAAAATGATTTTAAAAAGCTGGACGACACTGTTACAGGCTGGTACAGTCAAATGCAGTCTATTGATTCGTTGGTTGATTGATTGATTGATTGGTATTTCACTTATATGATGAGGTTGTATTCCAACAACAACTAACACTAACACAACCACGATATGAAGCGTCTGCACAATGTTAGAAAGTTTATGTTTTCTTCAGGGCTAAATAAAGACAGTTTTGGTACTCTTCAAACAAACTGCCCTTAGTTAGAGGGCCAAATGCGGTGTAACTGGGCTAACATATAAGGGCAATAAATTCAATAGACTAAACATTTCCAATGGATGAAAATAGTGTATTTTGCTAAACAAGCATGGCTGATACGATAAAAATTTTCAATAGAAACCTTTCGTCTATAGAAAATGAACTGTTAATGAGTTGAAGGCACAAACAATCGATAAAGATATTGACACAATAAGTTCATCTTACACATGAGAAGACAAAAAACAGAGAGCGTGTTTAGACAATTTCTCGAGGAAATAAAGTGGGTCATCTAATGCAATATAAATCGGTGTATCGGTAAGCGTCCAGAAGAAAAATCCCTGCGACGCCCTTCTCAATTCCAAATAAAATTACCACAGCCCCATCGACACAATGGCTAACTTGTTGAGAGTGTTCGATAGAGACATGGTAATATGCTTAATTGACACGCTTACATGGCTATGTGAGGTGTTACTGGAACCGACATTTTGTAGAGATTAACATCCAGTGATGCAATTAATGAGAGTATTGGCATAATTAAAAGCAGATTTCTGTCAGTCTAAATTTACTTTATAGCCTTTTCAACATTATCTTCCCTTAATAACCCTTTTCAGCTCCAAGACTCCAGATAACACTTACAAATTGGCCAAATAAGCAACGAAATCATCTACTTTAAAAGCTTATATATTTGTGGAAAAATTCGCTTTATATGACTGATAAGTCAGCAAGTATTGTATTTATTTAATAAGTTTGTTGTTCGTGGGAAGTTTCATAAAATATGTAATATATATAATATATATAATATTGTACGTAAACATGTACATATGATTTGTTGTGCCATGGAAACGTATATCGAGCCCCTGGCTGTTAAAATAAGCCTGAATGATCCATTCGTTCGTCTCAGTTCTCTACACCGTTAAATATTTCGCTCTAAAACTACGACGAAAACACTGGCAGTATTGGTTGACAATCTTTCGTCGTTATTTGACAGTTAATCGCTTCTTTTTTTTGTGGATTTACAGCGGTTTCGTTTTTAACAGGTATTCTAAATGCCAATTAAACAAAATATTCTATAGATTTACGTTAAAATATGTAGACATTCCGAATAAAGGGTGGATTCGTTTTTAAGCAAAGCAAAGCAATTAAAGATATTTCACTAATTATATATTATGGTCAGTGCATGGTAATATAAGTGGCAGGATGAAATTAATAGAGTGATATGTACCTCATTTTTGTCAGAAAGCTAGTATTTGAACAATGCTTACACCGGCCGATACGTGTTTATTTGTTAGAATTGTATGGTGTTGGAAAGTTAATGAAAAGACTCACGTAGCAAGGAATAAGCTCGCCACATCGATCAGGCAGTATACACTCATATAAACAAAACCGAAATACTACTGTAAAGTTACTGTATTAGAAAGTTTATAACCTACTAATCTTCGTCATTAAATAATTTTTTAATAATATTTGTGTCTTTAAGAAAGTGAAGATTAACAGCATTTTCGTTATGTTGGGATAACACTTTCTTAGTTCGGTCAGAACATTTTGCGGGTTGAAACCCGTCCGGGAATCGACCCCACGGACCTCAGGGTTCGGCACCAAATCGCCAGCAGTAAATGCCGGGCACCTACTCCATTTAGCCAAGGGGCCTTTCACTACCTCTCTGGCAGGAGAGTAACACAGCTCTCAAATCTGTAAGCAATGACTAATTTTGTGTCTTTAAGAAAGTGAAGATTAACAGTATTTTGGGATAACACTTTCTTAGTTTGAACAGATTTTAGTTCAGAAAATCTTGCATGTTGAAACCCGTCCGAGAATCGGACCCACGACCCTCAGGGTTTCAACATCCACAATATTCTGAACTAAGAACTGTTCAAAATAAGAAAGTGTTATCCATAAAGAACGAAAATACTGATGAAATAAGTTATTGAATTAGCTACCTATGGGTCGGGCGATAGAAAGTGGCGGTATCGGATACAGTTTTACCACGCCTTGATTGGTCACGTTCTGACCATTGATACAGTCCACCCAATGAAATGTTAAAACCTGCATGAATTATTTTGTTTTACAACTTGCAAATGGCAACTACACAGAAGCAAAAGAACCATGGCTGACCTGCAGTTTGGCGACTCCAGCTCAAATTATTTACAATAAGGAACATTTGGCATCGGCTGACGTGTTCGAGTAATAAAATCATCATCTAATTTACAACATGAGATTTAACCTCTCTCGTTTTCCATTCAATCTTTCGTGATCATATTCCGAAATAGAGCAACGCACAACACAGCTCGATGCATTTGAAGTTGGTCAAATGCATTGATAATGCTTTGTTTATGGACAAGGACTTATTGTCAGATAATGACTCGAAAAAAGTACACTTTTTTCACTTTTCTTTCATATTTGAGTTATTAAATATTGCATTTCAACAGGCACTGTTTTCTGTTACGCAATTGCTGTTTACTCCGATGGACGCTTTACACTGACCCAGATGTGTATGTATCATCAATACACGATTCTTGTTTCTCTTTCAACTGGAACCGAAAATGTATAATGTTTTCTGATTAAAATAATAATAACAAAATTAATTTGTTGGATAAATAGAATTTGAAACTCATGAAAGTCGAATATCAACCTTCATTTATTTATAAATTTGACATCTCTGTACGTATTATTAAATGCTATCTCCTTTTTATTTATTTATTTGACCACCGAAAGCCATATCAATCAGTTAATTATTTTTAAATACTAATTTGTGGTAAATTTCTTGTAACGATTTGTTTTGCTTTGTTTGAATCGCAAAGGGATCATTTCTGTCAATATAACAAGACGTGGGTCTTGAATGCAATGAAGATTTTAAGAAAATAACTACTTTTAAAACGATGATTCGTTCTCCAATAAAATGCATATAGGTTAATCGGGCATCATTTCTTGCGTTATATTATGCTCTCTAATTTTTTAATCGAGCTATAATCATTTTATAATTGGATCTTTAACATTGCGTAATGCTTAAATTACAATCAAATTCATCCACGCGGCTATGTCTTTTATCACTTAACAGAAGAGCTCCACAAATATTGACCAATCAAATCTCTTTCTTTTCAAAACAGGTGCTACGTCACGAGTCCTATTGAGCCGACTGTTTAAACCAGTTGACAGTTGACACATGTTATTACCCGTAACACACAAGAGTGTTAGTCGCGTGACATCATGAAGAGGGTTGGCCACACCAAAAATGTTAGCTGCCAATGGTCGGTAGGAAGGTTTATATCTGTAACCCTGAGGTTGTTTTATAAAATGAATAAACGATGTCGATGCAATATTTAAGTATATTTAATGGTAATCGTTCAGGGGATATATGGATATATGGGTTATTAAAGCCGGGAGCTTTAAGTATCTTGCTTGACTTTTTAAATATCTTGCATTATGCAGTTTTAGCCTTTCTAGCAATATCTTCAGACCACTTGCACCGTGTTTATTTTACATAGCCACCTATAAAGCCACCACACTCATCTATTTTACGCTTTTTAAATAATATTAAATTAGCTAATGTTTCAAGCGACATATTTACCGTGGTAATTCTCACGTTTTGCATATGTTACAATAGGGCATTGGGACTATATTTTATGGTGTGATTTGGTCATGTAAATAAGATGGTAACCCATTTTGTAACCATCAAGTTCCATCTAAATTTACAACGCAGGCTGGGAACTTTGGGATAAACCGGCGCAATTACTATCTTAGTGGGAAGTCACGAATGGGCTCTACTTAATACAACAGTTCAATAATAAATAAAAAAATTGCAGGTGTATAAATTAAACTGAAAATGTGTTATATGGGGCAATGTAAAATGATTAAAAAAAAAAAAAAATAAGAATGAATAAATTTGTTAGTGCCTTCATAATGTGCTTGTGTGATTCGGGTAACTCTGGTTTCTTCTTTAAAAAATGAGTTGGGTTGATCTACAGCTGAATGACATCATAGCATAGTCCCGTTGTATGTATGTACGCCTACGTAAGGCATGCAGGTAAACCCGCTCCCAGTTTCAATCAAATGCTGGTGACCCACATCTGATCGTCGAGAATATTTGACCAAGACCATCTATAACTTTTACTTTCAAGTGAGTATCACAGTTGTCTCCCATATATTATGAATTCATACTGTATGGATTTACAAACAGTTCGTTATTTAAGTATTTGTGAAATGTGTCTTTTCTATTGTTGAGATAAACATGCAGACGTTTTATAAATTATTGTCTCATGGAATCAGAAGTTAACTTATTGTGATTATTCTCAATTCTCCATGTATAATGGAGACAAACGCACACCTTTAACACTGAGAGCACAAGCTTTTTTATATCCTTGCTATGTAAATTTAATGTTTATACTTTGCTAATAGTCAGTGTTTACGATAGTCAAAAACGTACCGCTTGTTGATTGGTCAATACGGTCTATAGGCAGAAGCTTAGCTTGATGTTGACTCCATATAAATAATTGATATGAAAGCTGTTACATGTACAGGTATAAATATGAATTCTTATTGTTTTAACCATTGGCTTTTATTCTGCTTAAATAAATTGATGGAAGTATTTAACTGCAACATGCACAAAAAAGTGTATATATTTACAACTGGAAAAGTGTCTAAAGCTGTTTAATCCATTTTCGTGACAAATGTTTATTGAAATAACCAAGGCGGCTTACAATATGACCGAATTGATCACCATTATAGCTATATTCGTTTTGTTATAGCTGATGCCTTTACCAGGTGTGGCTCGTTGGTGTCGGGATCTCTCTCAAAGGATAGTTCTTTGTATAGACTGAACTGCATGAAGGTATCCATAGGCTACTTAACGGCATCAGATAGGTCCCTCCTTCATTGTGGTATCTATTTTGTCCCATCCCCTAAGCAGTGCTCGCATGGAGATTTTACGAATCAGAAAAGATGTTGTATTTCGTTGTTGTCATGATACATTTTCCACAACAAGTCTGAACAGAAACGGTCATTTTCAGCAAAGAAAAACATTCTCGAAATAACTAAAAAAAACTGTGCCGCTGTTTCTTACCCAAAGACCAAAGCAATATATATAGCATTGCCGATTGTCACTCAATAATTGTTTCTTTCGGTACTACACTGTTCTATAATAGCATAAATTCTTTCCCTTCCCTGACTTGCTGTTAATCTCAGCTGATCTATAACCTCTACTTGCATTAGGTAATGACACTAATATTAAGTATGTGTGCCATTGCATTATTTGACGACTATCGAAATACCAAGTTATTTAAAAAATTGTACGTCAGTCGGTCGGTCGGTCCGTCCGTCGGTCCGTTTGTCCGTCAGTTAAATAATTAAAATACCATTGGGAATTTCGTCAAATACTAAAAGAAGAAACAAAACATCCATACTTTCAATATAAACCTGGTCGACCCAGGAGGCTGGTTCAAACTAAAATTGTATTCCGGGGTAGATATATGGTGATTATATGTCAGTGCGTGAGACGTGACGAAGTATCGGCTCGACGGTTGTCTCATACCAAATTACCAGACTTCCTTGATACTTTCCGTTGTGATCGAAACCAAGCTACGTTATACTACTGCAGGTTGATTAGAACGGGTATTGATATAGGTTGCCTACGCTTGATGTTGTTTAAGTTGATTGAGGTTTTGACCGAACATATAACAATAACGCAGAAGTTATTTGAACTGTTTTTATTGAAGTTCATAACCCCATTGCTTGATATAGCGGGGATTTCCCTTGCTCCTAGTTACCAGTGATTGCCAATACCCATAGGCCTACCAGTTTACTTCATAGCGTTCGGTCGCAAATCGAGATAATTCATGCAGTCCGCAGATCTGTTGTGGGATCTCACTATCTGGGTTTAGGTTTTTTCTTTCTCGAATGTTGGGTTTTTCTTCGGGTCATTTTCTGATTATAGTACGAACATATTTGTTGTACGTCTGGTTAGTTGGTTCTGAGGCTGTGCCTATGATATATTTAGTGTATAAAAAAATGATTACGTTAATAAATGACCCGCGCCTTTCTATAAAGCGATATTGCCCCTTGAAACCAATCAAAAGAGGGTATAAGCTTTGAATGAGGTCAGACTTTATCAGAATGAATCACGTGAGGTAAATCCTGGTACAGATGAGGAAATAACAGTTGCAGGGCTTGGAGAGAAATTGGTTCTTTCCCTTAATGATGTTATCTTGAATCAGCATAAATTAGTTTTCGTTGATAATTTTTTTTACAACAATTCCTCTTCTCGAGTAAATGCAGAGTAGAGGTACTGGTTTGTGTGGCACTCTTCGGCCTTATAGGAGGAGCGTTCCAATTGATTTTCCTGTTGATAAAAACCTATCTATGGACCTGTCAGAGGTTAAGGTATATAATACAACATAGTTGTTTTCCAATTGAAAAATTCGACAGCTCTTCTTGTTGCCTAGAAATACCACAGTACCAACAGGACAGTGGTTGAGCGCACTCAAAAAGATGGATAAAAAAAGAGTGATTATGCCCTACTGCTATCAAAGAATACAATGCCCACATGGGTGGAGTGGATAAAACATGTATGCTTTCTGGAATATATGGTTTACATCGTGAAGGTACGACATGCTGGCATCGTATTTTTTTAGATTACTTGACCGTGTGGTGAATGTTCAAATTGTCTAGTATTTCTTCCTTTGAATATAAAAGAACCACAATGTGCCTAAATAAACTATGAACCATTTCACCCTAACTTCAAATTGTAAAAATAGAATAAATGTTGTTATGAAACTATCAATCTTTTAGTTCAATAAAATGCAATTTAATTTGAAGAAAATCCTGCTTTGTCTCTTGCTTATCGTTTTAATTATTCCAGGGACTTGTCAGTCCCGACAGGAAATACACTCTTGAAGCGTGATGGGACATCTAAGCCCCAGATACTGCATTGCAATGGCAGCAGATATGTGGATTGTGTATGTTTTAGTCAATGCTGCTTTATCAGTTTCCTCAAACAACTATTTTATATATAACAAGTACCTATAAGACTGAAAGGGTTAAAGTATGTACAGTCTACTGCTTATGTGTACAAAGGGGAGCAGTGTGTTGGTTGGAGTATGATATTCAATTCCGTTTACGGAGGAGCTCTAATCCTGCATCTTCATGGTCGCAGGTAGATTTGGGATGTGGCTTTTGTGTATTCTGAGTCCGCCCAATTACGGCAATGCCAACACGCTAATCCCAAGGTCAGGAAAATGCTATGAATCCCGTATTAATGCATGTAGTGTAGCGGCCATGATGTATTTATATGCAGTTTAAATGGTTCAATAGCTCAGCAGCCTCAGTCTTATCCAATTCCGTCACCATGGCCTTACACATTCAATCCCAGATCCAAGAGCCTTAGTTATGGGCCTTGGGACAGACGCCAATAAAAAAAATACGTTTTGGATTATTATTTGTCAGATTATCCCAAAAAGACGGATTAAAAAACTCATTCTGGTGGTTTTAATTTTGATCTTAGATTAAGTTACAGTGGACTTACAGATTAATTTGAAAGCGAAGACTTATATCTGTCATGGATAGAAGTTTTAGGCTGGAAGAAAAAAAATATAAGGAAGTAAGTGTAAGTGCAGATAAATATAAACTTTTTGGGAAAGAGAGAATACTCTTACTCTGATTACATTTATGTGAGTGTATTGAATATCCAATTGTTATTTCTAAAAATATTGCTAAATGAGTAAATGTGAACAGAAAAAATAGACTGCGTTTTTCATGGTTTATATCTCGAAGAGCAATAACCATAAATTGACCGAGTAGAATACTCCTTGAACTAGTAAACGGTGCCTCTTTTAAAAAAAATGATTAGAACAATCCCGGTGATATTTTTGTCTATCCGACCTTGGCAAGTCTTAAAAAAAATAAAATATAACTTTCAGAAAACATTAAAAATGTTCATTTTTAGCCCAAGGGTTTAGCAAAACCTTAAATATAAGGAGTTATTTGACCTGTTCAAATTTCATTTGTTGACTAATAAGTGACAATCCGACAAATGTAGTCATTGGTTGGTAAACTAAGTTTATTCAGCAGGGCTATACGTCCCGGCAGAGTTTTTATTGGACGCTTTTTTATGATTCCACATGTGGTGTGAAGAAGCCACATCATTACATACGTCAAGGACTTAACTTAAAGAGGACATTAAGATGGTGCTGAGGTTCCTAGATTAATTTAATGGTTCAATATATTTTTTGTAAAGTAGTTTGGTCTTTAAACGATTTCATAGATCTCTATACAGATAGCGTAGGTTCTCGAGACTAAGGTTGTGGAACAATTTTAAGAAGCAGATGGGGTTGTTTTCGCCTGGCCTAATCAGTGGGTGTCTTTGGGACTGCTGTCGGACATACCTTTCTTAGAAATTATTTCAGTAGTATTAGCGGTAATGCTCTGGGGGAAGAGTTAGTAAACAACATCATTTTATTTCACATCGCTAATGAAGCCCTAGTTGTCATATTTAAAAGCAAACATGACAATCAAACATGTCATGGAATTTATTCGCCCCTTTGTTTTGTTGATAATGTTGTTTAATATAACATTCAATCAGCCTACATAACTAGTCAATTTAATGATATTGTTGATGCTATTTTTCGCAAACAGTGGGCCCTGTTCAAAGCGTTGGCACCGTCACCAAGGTCACCAAGCACCCATCCGAAAGAGATTCGGAAGGAGTTTCACGAACTGCTCTCCAAATTGAAGTTAATTGTTTACTACAGGCTGCACTCTCTGAAAACTCTCACACAGCACACAAAACTGGCTTAAATTCCTACGAATCGTTTTGCAGAAATATGGGTATATCGAAGCCGTGGCCTTGTCAGAATCAATTTATTTTCCAGTTCATTGCACATCTATCTTAGATGGGTTTGACGTATGCACAGCCTCATCTTACTTCTCGTTTCTATCTTATAGGTAAAGGTAAGAGGGTTTGTCCGATTTAACGAGTGATTTTTTGGTAAATTAATGAGAGGAATGAAATGTCTTCATGATGCACCCGATAGTAGGCTTCCGATCACCAGTTTAATTTTACGCGAAATTCTAGAGGCGCTCGATAGTGTCAACCGAAATATGTACAAGTCAACGATTTCAAAGCTGCTTTGTACTACGTTTGAGCGAATTTGTCCTGAAAAGGGAAAATCGGTTGAGGCAATAATTCATATTGACAATCTTGTAGGTAACGTAAATTAAAATTGTTAACAATAAGTTATTCAAAAACTGACCAAGCCGGGAAGGGGGTTGATATTAAACTGAGAAACAGTTGGCGCCTATTTGTCCGTATACAATTATATGTTGAAAATGTACAGTTTCGTGGTGATCAGGCTGGTCCGCTGTTTGTCCATTTTGGGGAATAGCCTTTATCTAGATATCAGTTCGGGGCATTTTTGTCAAAGCCTTTAGCAGTTTAAGGGTTATTTGTATTAAAATACACATCCCATTCCTTTAGATTCGATACAACTACAGATTTTGCCCTAACAGGTAAAACTTATACAAAAACCGGCCGTTGGTCGCCAAACTGTTATGTGTCTAAGCAAAACAGCGTCATTATTCTGTAAGAGTTTTATCAGTGCTTCAGAATCTCCCGGGATTCCTGCACGGATCATCGGCTTCTCGATAATCAAGAAAGGGTCCAAAGAAGCACTACTAGGCACAGTCGACCCCGATCTCGGCTTATCTGAGTGGGTATATCGCTATGAAGGCCAGGGAACAGTGGCCTTAACATCCCTGAAGTTCAGTCTAAATTATTACACCTTCAAAAGTTTATATCAGCCCTTAGTGTGATTGTGATCCATTGCGGTGGAAAGGATATAGGTAGAGTTTCAACCCGGAAGCTACGAATGCAGATAAGAGTTGGTCTAGTACAATTATCAATGTCTTCCGCATGTAAAGTTGAATTGTTCGTACATTCTGCCACGTTTGAAATGACGCTATTCTGACAACTTATACGTTATGAGCAAGATAAGGAAGAGAATTAACTCTTTCGCTAGTACGCTTTTTATTAAATACTGGGTGCAGCAATAAGCTATATTGATATTGGGCGTAGTGTGGAAAGATGTTTATGCAAGGTCAGGGTACATCTTTCTTGCCTTGGAAACCACTTGTTTCTAAATACGTTACCAGGGTCCCTTGAGTCTATTATAATTCCTATACCCTAAGATTCCCATGAATTATGGTCCACGGCTGCATCGGGTTTTTTTGAATGGCGGCTGTATTCTATTGAATGATGTGCGCAAGCTGTTATGCATATTGACATAAGTTGTCACGTGTCTGCTGTCATGTGTATAAACATATTAAGGATGGTAGGCCCCTTTGAGGTCAAAGGTTGTCTATTTTTTTTAATTTGTTAAGACGAAAATTCACATTATTAGCCTGCATTTAGTGAAAAAATTATACAAAAATTCCAATAAGAAGTCCTATAAGTTTAAGTTTGAAAATTCTGATTCAGTGCATTGTCAGTGTACAGCCTGTTGGTTTCTGCCCGAATTCTAGCATTTGATTTTTTGTCGATAGGCAATGCTACCAACCTATCCGTCATTCAGATATGACGTCAGTTTAAGTGTTATGTTTAGTATTAATGTTATTGTTTGGTTTAGGGTTAGGTCAAGTTTTATATTTAGGTTTTGATTTAGGGTAAGATTTGAGGTTAATTTTAAGTTACGTTTAGGGTAAGTGGTTTAGGGTTAGTTTACGGATAAGGTTTAGTATAAGCCTTTTCCCGAAACTAAGAATTATAAAGTGGCCTTATGTCTGTAAGTATGTGCATCGTTTGAAGATAACCTGTCGTATGTTGTTACGCATGATTGGCATATGTTTATTAGTCTTCGTTTGAATATAATCTGGCGTATGCTGTTAAGCATAATTGGCGTATGCTTGTTAATCTTCATTTGAATATAAGCTGGCTTATTATTTTACGCAAGATCGGCGGATATTAAAAAGTCTTCATTTGAATATAATCTTACGTGTGTTGTTACGCAATATTGGTGTATGTCTTCGTTTGAATATAATCTAGCGTATGATTTTTGTCTAAGGTTGACATGTTTATTAGACTTCATTTGAATATAATCTAGCGTATGATTTTTGTCTAAGGTTGACATGTTTATTATACTTCATTTGAATATAATCTCGCATATCTTGGTTTAAAAATGTTTTATTGTTTCAAGAACGCGATGCACAGTAAGCTTACTAGCTTATAGCTTGCCTAGCATATCTTGTTATGGATGATTTGCCTATGCTTATTAGTCTTCGTTTGAATAAAAACTGGCGTATGCTTTTATGTAAGGTTGACATGTTTATTAGACTTCGTTTGAATATAATCTATATATGATGATTTGCTCACGTGAATTAATCTTCGATTGATTAAAATAGGGCTCATGTTGTAAGGCATGATTTGCTCATGTGAATTAGTCTTCGATTGATTAAAATAGGGCTCATGTTGTAAGGAATGATTTGATCATGTGTATTAGTCTTCAATTGATTAAAATGTGGCTCATGTTGTAAGGCATGATTTGCTCATGTGTATTAGTATTCGATTGAATTTAATCTAGCGTATGCTATTACGCATTATAATATCAGGTTTATTACTCTTTGCTTAAATTTAACCTGGTATATGTTGTAACGCATAATTGGCGTATGAATATTAATCTTCGTTTGAATGTAATCTGGTGTACGTTGTTACGCATGATTGGCGTATGTTTATTAGTCTTCGATGGAATATACTCTCCCAAAAAAGAAACGCAACATCCCAAACAAAATTTAAAACATGAATTGTACTAAAAATTGCATGATTGAGACATGGCAACATGATCATGTTATGATGTAAACGTCATATAATTAAATTTAAGCACCTGATAGAGGTTGGTGATCACAAGTCACTTTTGGTTCAGTCTTTGTGTAAAGCTGCACGAAGAAGGCGTAGGGAAAAACTTAAGCCAGTTGCACGTGCGAATCATGCCTAATCCTTAAGAGAGTTTAATGGGTATAAAAGGCACATAGCCATTCAGCTGAATTCAGTTAAGCTGTTTATCCAGCCTACTACGATATGCCAAGACTAGACGCAGCTACCAGGAACGTCGTCATTGGTCGTGCCCTGGTCGGTGAATGTCCACCGGAGCACGATTTCCAGGCCCTTCTAGTGATACCAGCAATTCGTTTCAACTGCTGACCGTCAACGTTCTGGTCAATCTAGGGTCACAACAGCAGCCCAAGATCACTACATCCGTTTACTCCATCTGAGAAACCGGACCATAACGGCAACAGAAACCACATCAAATGTCCAAGGTCTACGGAGAATATCGGCACAGACAGTCAGAAACCGTATCGTCAAAACAGCTTACGCGCCAGACGTCCTTACTTTGGCGTAGTACTAAGGCAACATCATCGACGTGCAAGGGTCCGATGGTGCAATAGATTAAGGGACTGGACCATTCGAAACTACAGGTGAGTTTGTTTTAGCGATGAATCCATATTCAAGCTGCAGAGACGAGATGGTCGTACACGTGTCTACATACGCCGGAATGAGCGGTTCACAAGAAATTTGCGCCGCAAAAAATGCAAGAACTGCAGCAGTCTCTTGAGCAAGAATTGGAGGAGAATTCCGCAAAACCGTATTCGTCGATTGATCATGTCTATACCGAGACGGGGCCGTGCTGTGATACAGGTTAATGGTAGGCACAACAGATGTTGACTTTGCATTAACGTCATCTTAGCGCTATGTGATAACTTTTGACATTTTAATCAACTTCAAAATCTGCACGACAAGTGTGCTTAATTTCTATGTAATGTGATGCTTATATCTGTATTTAAAATGACGTTGATAAATCTTTTTTGGGATACAAAAAAATATAATGTTGCGTTTCTTGTTTTGGGAGAGTATATAATGATATAATGTACAGTTATAAAACCCTGTGTCTTCCCAACTGTCCGGTTAGTTTTCAATGATGATAATTTTATTAACTTAAAATGTTACAGGGTAAGTTGAACAAGTTTTCTTTGTCAAGACCTTGTCGGCAGTAAATTTAACAATACACATGGTACTTGTTATAATGGAATTGAGACAAATGTTTCTCGTGACAAGCTGTAAAAATAAATTGTTTAGCTTTCTTTGTATGAATATAGAAATAGCACACATGAAATGAAAAGTGGATTTGTATTAAAAATATTTAATCTCGTACTTCTTAACACTGTCCAGTGTTTATGTAAACTTGATAAATAAGACATGAATGAGATAAACAAAAAAAATCTCATGCACACTATTATTCTGGGCATTGTCCCTAAAACTTCAATTGTAAGCTAAATTACAGTCGGTTTTCCAATTATGACTCAATAGTGACGACCCTTTGTGAAATAACGTTATCGGGTAAAGGAGGGGCCAATCCACGATTTTTTTACATGGGCGGTATAAGGAAAATTGCAAAATTGCAGATAAACGTTAATAAAGTCATATGTTTATCCCTTTTCCATATCCTTAAATATAATTTTAAAGTTACAATTTTAAAGCTATATTTTCCTGCAAACCAACAAACTCCAATGTTAAAGGGAGCAGGCTGTGCTATCGTGCCATAAAGTGGCGCCTACATTTCTTCAAGGGACGTAACTCTGTTGTCCTCACGTCATAACTCAAAACTTCCGTAATGATGCTATTTTGTTCAGTGTAAATATCTTCATGGCTATTTTCCTTGAAGCCCCATCATAATGCTATAAATGTTGGTTATGTGTCGATAAAATCTAACTGAGCTAGCCGCTACAGGGGCCAATATAGGTGTAGTTATACTCATTTAACCTTTGACATTGTCTCCACACCATTACTTCCACTAATGTTTTACTTCCACTATTGTTTCATTTCCTGGCGGAGGGTATAGTCGGAACCAACCGTACGGCAGTCATATTGACTTCAATAGGCAAATGGGGTTAGGCGCAACCCGTCAGCGATAGCTGGTACAGGGGCAAAAACAGGTGTAGTTATACTCCTTTAACCTTTGACATTATCTCCACAGTACTACTTCAACTATTTTTTCATTGCCTGGCAAAGGGTAGTCGATACCAGCGGTGGTCATTTTGACATTAATAGGCACAGAGGGATAGGCTCTACCAGACAGCTAGCCAATACAGGTGTAATTGTATTCGGTTAACTTTTAACATTGTCTCCACAACAGTACTTCCATTATTGTTTAATCACCTGGCAAAAGGTAGTCGGTACCAGCCCTTGTCATTTTGACATTAATAGACACAGGGGGTAGGCGCTACCAGACAGCTAGCCAATACAGGTGTAATTGTATTCGGTTAACTTTTAACATTGTCTCCACAACAGTACTTCCACTATTTAATCACATGGCGAAAGGTAGTCGGTACCAGCCGTTGTCATTTTGACATTAATAGGCACAGGGGGGTAGGCTCTACCAGACAGCGAGCCAATACAGGTGTAATTGTATTAGGTTAACTTTTAACATTGTCTCCACAACAGTACTTCCACTATTTAATCACATGTCGGTACCAGCCGTAGTCTCTTTACTAAGCAAAGGGGATACTTATTTTCCAACAGAGCAGACCTGCTACCTTTTTAGGCTGGTGTATCGTGGCTACAACTGGAGTGCATTTGTTATATAAAAGGGGAAAACATTTCCTTGCTCAAAAGGTGATCTTTAAACAACACTATAAAAAAGCAATCCGCCAGTATAAATTCGTTAAAGTTTGAAATGAAGAAGGAGACTGATTGTGATTTCATTTGATTTGATATTATGTCACTTTTATCCCAATGTGGTGACGTTGAATTGAATCCAGGGATCCATGTATCCCATATGTGACTACCAGTCGTTCAACTTAACTTGTGTGGCTTAGAAGATAATCTGGATGCAATATACGCACATGCAGGCAGACCAGTTTGCATCGAAATGCACGTGCTTTTTTAAAGTTCGTTTGAAGCTAAAGTACTAGTACTACTACTATTAGTAGTACATTTCTGATTCGACTCGAAGAGGGACAAGGTATACCCAACACCTCTCATTGAATTCAATGAAATCATTTCATAAATATACTCAGTCAAAAAAGAAACTTCACACTCATAAATTTCTACACATTTTTTTAAACTTAATACAAGAGGTATTATTATTATTAGAGGTAAATGCGTTGTCAAAGACTTCATGACACACACCAACTCCGACGTGCACAAGCATGCAGTTCGTGCGAGCATAAATCAAGGATAAAACATGTTTCCTTGTGTTCCTAGTCCTATGACCTTATAATACACGTGAAATTGAGCCCACGTTAGCACATTTGAGTGACATATCGGGAAAACAAGTTCTTACAGTAAATTATCCGTTGATTTGCAATGCCACGACTGTCAAACATTCCATGTGAACGTGCCATTGGCATGCTGAATACAGGAGCGTCAGTCACTGACGTTGCCAGGGTTATGGGATATAGTCCACGGACTATCCATGATCTTCGGACACGTCTTCAACAAACTGGCACCTCAGCAGACCGACCTCGTTCCGGTAGACCAAGTGTGACGACACATGCAGAAGACTGACAAATTGTCTTAAGTCATTTGTGTAATCGAATTCTCACTGCAGCGACCACTAGGAATGAATTGTTTATAGGTCGTGTGACTGCCCAAACCATACGTCTCCATGCACGCCGGCCATACCATGGACCAATTTTAACCCAGTTACA
>JARFOD010103699.1:0-16217 GCA_031763545.1 Mopalia muscosa
CCCCCCCCCCCCCCCCCCCCCCGGTTCAAGTCTTGGGGTGGAGCTTTAAATATGAAATTCTGTTTCAATTGCAGTTCTGCTGGGATTTTTTTTTTGCCATGCATGGTAAAACTTTAAGTGGCCACTTTGAGGATAAAGTTTATTTAATGCTGTAGTTTTTCTTTCATATTCCACCTTAGGGGGTCTATTGGTCTAACCCTAAATGGAATTGAGAAGGCCTGTATAATGGAAGTCAACTCTAGCCATTACTCTGGTCATTGAGTCTGAAGTGCCATTCATGCTGAGAAATGGGGACAGATTTACCTTGTTGGGTGGGTTAAGAAAGGCCGTGTAGGGGGTGGGGCAGTTCTGGTCTGCTACAGGTAACAGGCAGTACCCAATCACTTATCTATCCGGTAGATCAACCATTTGCTCCTAACAAAAAGTTCAATAATGTATGTGTAGACAGTTAGTAGTAGTGGGTAGACAGACAGTTGTAGCTCTATTAGCCATTCAGTCTGAAAAGTATTTTCTGTCCAGCCTAACTGGCTCAGATTAGTCTAGCTGTGGTCCACCGACTGCACTAGTTGTGATTTCTACTTCTCTTAATCCATAGTCACTCTCACCTGTGGATACATGTTTAAGTGAAATTTACCTGGTTTATCAAACACATGTTTACATGTGGATTCACTTTCACTAAATATCAACTGTTGTCTTAATGGGGATTACTTGTCGTACCTGTGGTTCAACAGATATACCGGATACTTACATCACAATGCTGCCACCAGGTAGGTTTGCTAAACTGAGTTTTTATTAGGTATTCTGTAATAAGTTTATTCAAAGAACATACTTTTGTCCGTTGAGTGCATAAGTGTGGTTACCAATGCATCAACTTATCAGAGGTGTATTAGTTTTTTTTTTCAAAGGCATAAAGTACTTTCTCTCTTTACCGGTGCAGTTAAGTACAATATGAGGACGCCTTAAGCATCAATACTAAGTAAAGTTATACAATCTTATGTACATTTCTTCAAGGATTCATTCAACACAAATTCTGTACCAACTGTGAAGTTTCTTTTTAAGCAGCTACAAATGCATTTTGTCACAAATTGTACAGACTTTTGTCCAGTTATATTTCTTGTCAGAAGACCTGGTGGGTGTAGAGAGGCTAGTTTACAAAAAAACCTGTCTGTGAAACGTAAGAGTTTTATCTAAAATCGAGCAATCGTCCGCATTTCTGGCATGTCATTGTTAGAGTCGAATAAGACCGGTATTTATAACATTGGTTAGTTATGGATGGTGTAGTACAATCTGGTATATGTACAGTAGGAGTAGTTACTAAACATTACTTGTCAAATATATCATACCACATAACTCACCAATTTTGAGTAACTGCATGGTTTTAAAAGAAGACCTCCAAGTCACCTCTCTGTACACAGTCCTTATTCAGTTTTTTAAATTTTTTGTACATTTAATTCCTCACAGATGAGATAATATGTGCAGTTGATTGAAAGCAAAAAAATGTTGAGTCAAATGATACACCATAAGCCTATTAATATTGCTTGCTTTTTACCAAAAGCCACTAAAATAACCGTTAACGTAAATTAAATGCACCCATAGCAAAAATGTAAAATTTCTTGCGACCACTAATTTTGAGAGCCTACATACGGTGAATACAGCTGGAAACCTTCAAAATACATGTACAGATAAAATACATTACATAACACATAAACATGGCCAACGGAATGGGTATAAAAAATAAATAAAAAATAAATGTATGGGTGCATGATTTTCCAGGGGTGGTTAAATGTATGGAATATGTAGTGATATCACTTGTGTGAATATATATCAAATTGTAATCCATCAGTTGGATATAACTTTATTCTGAATATTTGTGTACTTTCTGTTTTGCAGTGTTTCAATTTCTAATAACGTCCGTCATTTTTTCTGTAAGAAATATGTTAACAAAAAATGGCGTTGAAAAACAACTTTCATCACAAACTGAACATAAAAGTGGGTTTCAGTTAAAAAACAGAAATTCTAACTAAAAATGTAACCACGTTTTTCTTTACTTCATAGGATGCAATATAACTATGACTTTAATTTTTTTCCCTTTTAATTGAGACATAAGATTTCAGTGCCAAAATTTCAATGTTTGTGCATTCACTAGAAAAACTGCTGTAGATCGTTTATAATTATTACTTTGTCAACAAACAAGTAAGTTATAGTGAAAGGCTTCAAACCTTTCCCACACCCCTTGAACTTTCTCCGGTTTAATATCTTTACAGGAAGTGCAGTATCGTGTACTTTCATTTTTATGACATTAACTAATATTAGTTATCTTAATGGCATAATTAAACGAACATGTGACATGTTTTAAATGGATTGGCTCTAAAAGCAAACCCAATTTCCCTGAGAAAAAACTTCCAGAACCTTAACTTGAAAGCACTAAATAAGAGCAGGGATTGGAGAGTACAGATGAAAAAAATAACAAATGTTTGTGATTTAATTCGATGGAATACCCTTTGAAGATCAGCATTGTATTGAGTAATATCAGGAGTTCAATCAGTTCATAGAAGCACAATTTTGGACATTGTGCTTCGCACAATGTAGTTTCAGCAATCTCAGGGTGGTTTTTAAAAGATTTATGCTCAGTTTTCCACCGTATTCAAGTAAAGGCTTTTGAGAAGTGGACAATTCGTTGCCCTATACATAATGTATACCCTTGGGTATGACTTATTATGGACTGAGACTAGTGGAGTATAATTTAAAGAAAAAAACTCCAGGTCTGACTAAGAGACCAATCGCACCATATACAGTGGGATACATTTCCCATGTATTTTTATGTTTGGACACTGAACTTGTTGTGGAGAATAGTTTGGAGTATAAACAGATTTTAAAGGTTAATGTAGAGAAACCTTTCTGATAGCAGTTTTCTTAGATCAGGGAATTCATACATCTAACTTACATGTTAATGGAGGAAGAGATTAGCTAATACTAGCAAACACTGGCCAGATTGTTAGGATCGGGAAATTGTGTATAAGATTATAAACAATTTCTGACAGTAAAATATTATTGGACACTGTAAGTTATTTACAAATTGAACTTTCATGACCATATAATAACAACACTATTTGATAACTTGATGATACGTTTAACACCCTTTTGATGAACAGAGAAGTGCTTGTTAATGTTATAAAAGTGAAAGTGGTATGTAAGTTTAAATACGCTTTCAATTTTGTGTGGCTAAAAATCTGTTCGAGGTGGATTTAATATGATTCAAGAAAAAAGATAATAAAATAAAATGTGCTTGCTACACTTTGCAAATAGTCCCAATTGAAATATGAACTGTATAAATTGATTTCTGATTAGATTTTTTGAAACACAATTTGTTTAAAGGGATGTAAAATATCGCTAAACTTTAGGGACCACATCAGTCAGCATTGTTGATCAAGTTCAGAAATATTACCAGGATGGTATTTGACACAGAGGCCATTCCTCAGCGGAAATTTGATAATTACAATCAACTGGTATGTTCTAAGCTAACAGATCTGTTTGTATAAAGAAACGGATGCCTTGTCTACTGATCTGTTTAGCTTACATTGCTTGTTTAGCGGGAGAGAAAAAAACTGATCAGGAATGTGTACACAGCCAATGTCTGGCAGGGGTCAGGGAAAGCAGTCATTTTATAAGGAGACCAGTCGCCATAGACCATTGCCCTGAGGAGCAGGGGTTCTGTGAATACATGGGCTATTAAAGCCAGACATCTGATTCACTGATGGCCTTTAACAAATCAGACACTTTCACTTCAGACCCCAAAACTTCCAGACCCTAAGCCGACAGATAGTGTCTCAGGTGGGGTGGGTAGGTGGTGGGGGGGGGGAATAATGTCTACCTTATCTTATGAACCCACACACAGCACTGCACTGATTGTAGATCAGTTTTTCTCTCACACATTGTATTGACTGTAGAGATCTTTTCTGCTACTAATGAAAGATAAATTATATAGTTTTCAAGTTCTGCTCCGAAAACAAAATGTATTTATGTTCATGGCTCTGTCTAACATGTACATTGTAGCCATACAAATAAACAAACAAATTTGACGAATCCCTTATAATAAAAGAAGACACAACTAGAGGTGAATGTGTGCGCAAAGTTTCATGATGATAGGCTTTAAAATTTTAAGTTCTGAAATGGATTGGAAATGCCAACCACACACTGGACTGACTGAAAAAATATAGGTGAATCAATTTCAACAAAAACCACAATTACAGCACGGTTAATGATAAATGTGTCTAGTAAGTTTCATAAAAAAAGATCTGACAATTTTTCGAATTTTGCACCAGCAATTACATTCACTTCAGTTTGATTAAAGTCTATGTTTTGTAACCAACCAGAGCGGCTCTGAACGGAACTTTGCCATTCGGATATATGACATATTTTCATAGGGGTTTAAAAAAAAAAAAAATCCACTATGTAGCATAAATTGTTTTTGTTCTGCAAGTAAAGATTCTCACAGGGTTCAGCACTGTAACATGCGAGAGTAAATTAACAGACTATCCTTAATGATCTGTATGAATAAAGGAAAACAAATGTTGAGGGACAACAACATGAGCTTAGAATAGTTGACCGAGGTTTGGACTGGAGAAGAGGTCTAACCCCTTTGCAAATATGTGGAGCATAACCAGTCAATGAGACACTCTTTCTGTATTATTATCTACAATTTATTCTCCAAATAATTAATGCATTACTATCAACAACCTTTCTCAATGAGCTAGATGGGATGTCCATAAATCAGTCACTTTATAAATCATCTACGATTCTATCTTACTACTACATGTGGTCTGAGATCTGTGAGGCCTATGACTCTACGAGTGGCACATTTCAGACATTATCATCATAATTCTATCACCAAATGCTCTATAGTCTATAAGAGGTTTCCATAAATCACCCCTTTTTATATTTACTATGATTAAAATCTTTAATTTTCTTGCTATTATATTTATTCACAGCACATAAATGTTCAGTTTTCTGAAAGCAATAAAAAATTTGAACTTAATCAGTACTGTTCATTAATTATATGAGGGAAGTGTATTGCAACAGTAATTAACACTAGTACAGCCATAAATGTGACTTATTTTGCTATCCTGACATATACATAACATAGATAAATAATAAAATAATAAAAAATGTGTAGCTATGCTCCAAACAAACTGCACTTAGCCTGAGATCCACAGATCTTGTAAATAATTACACAATTTAATTGATCACCTCATATCAGTATCAGGAGGAACCTATTTGAATTTTAGCCTGAGATCCACAGATTTTGTAAATAATTACACAATTTAATTGATCACCTCATATCAGTATCAGGAGGAACCTATTGGAATTCAATAAATCCAATTCATTTCATAAAATTCTCCTTTCCCTAATAGCCTCAATATTTTTTGCAAGTAAAATGGAATTGGATGTTAAATTTTTTATTTTTGCGAGGAAAAACTTTTTTGTTCTATAAAAGAAAACGTTTTCTCGTAGAATTAGCTTTAAAAAAAGCTTTTGATCTTAATCTATAAGGAACCCATCAAGCAATGCTCTGTCTGACTTAATACTGGAGACCAGTAAATATTCATTTTGTGTATTGATTGAACGGTCTGATATACTCTTTTTATGTGCATACTGCTCCTGAGTGTTGGTGTTATTATTGTTCGCTGCAGATCAGTTGGCTAAGAATGCTATTAGAGTAAGGTTTAGGGTTAACTCCCTCCGTGCCTAACTTAATTCCATATGGGTAGTTCCGCTCTTGTCTCCATACACACATACACCACTTATCATTGATCAGATTACAATCTGCTCAGGCTACAGTTTTTTCTGGTAACCAATCTAGAAAATGGCCACCGACCGGTACACGTATGTTTGATGTGATCTTTATAGCTATCTCATGATTATGGATGGGAAAAGCTATTTTTGTTCTTATCTGTTTATTCTATTGCCTGTCTTTGACCTATTGCTCTCTTACCTTTTTCACAAGTTAAACTGAGTAACTGCATGCATTAGAAAATGATTCTTTGAAATCCCACGGTTCTGTTCAATGTTGTGTAAATAATAAAAGGTAAAGATTTTAATTACTCCAGTCCCAGATGAAATCAGTGATAAAAAGTCTAAACTTTAATCGCCAGTTCATGGTTAAATTGACCTGGTAATTTGATTAAAATCTAAACTTGCAATTATGAGAAAGAAGAGTGGATTTTGTAATTAAAGTACCCCAGTTTCTATTAATACAGGAGATTTAGTGTTGCAGCTCGAGGCTTGGTTGACATGACTAGGTTAAGAGAGAAGGTCTTGCCACCTGAGTTGTTGTTAATTGAGGCATTTCAGTTGTCACATCAAATAATTCTTCCTAAGGTTGATGCGAAATAGGAGAAGTTAGGTTATAGAACAGATGACAGGAGAGACACGCCCACTTTTTACCATGTGTCATGACAGTTCATTTGTTTTGTACATGTATGTCAGAGGTCACATATACAACTTATAGGAACAACTGTACAGCCAACAGAATGGCTCCAAGGCACAATATGAATAGTATTTTGAGATTCAAGTTTTTGAATGTTACTTTGATTGATTAATGATAATCCTTGCCCAACCAAAATGATAAGTTTCTTTATGTGACAAGTTGTGAGTTTCACCGCTTGCCAATAAATTGTCTTTGGTAAATTGAAGTGTTTTTTTTCCGAATAAACAGTGGCTGGAGTCTGGAAGTAGTGGTTATAAGGAAATGGTTTGCCTGAAGTACATCCGGGCCATGTGTGGTCCTGTTTAGTACCTCACCTACCACCTCCCTCCATTCACACCAATTAACTATAGCCCAAGTGGTCGAACTGTATACTGGCACTAAACTCTCCCCAGGGACTAGAAGTTTACTTGTTGTCAGGTTTACTTAAACTAAATCCCCCTGACAAACTCAATCCTCTCTTTTTATTTTGGACTAAGACAAGCTGTGTGCTGGTTTTATGTTCACTTCTACCATTTAATGGCTGCATGTGGTAACAAGAAGCATTTTGGAATAATTTGTAAAAGCTGTATTATATTGATATTACACTGCAGTTCATTAATATTGGGTTTGTTTGTCCATGTCTTTCTTGTCGTCTAAACTTCAGGATCTGATAACATCTCTCCAGTGAGACATGAAATCTGTCTACAGCCTATTGAAATGTCAGACTGAATTTCCTATGGCAGATTTAGTTAGAAATGTTGTTGTTGTTGCCAGTGGGACCCTTTCCCTCTGATCACAGCAGTTTGATAGTTCTGCTTCACTGATTCCCAGCTTTGTTCCATTTCCTTATTGATTTACATTATGAGTGCTGGTAACAAAGGCTTGGGGTACTCTGGTAGTTGTCCTGCTCACTCCATACTCCATAGCCAGTCAACATACGGCTCATCTACATACCTCACTCAAACTTAAAATGTCTACTTATCTTATTAAGGATATGGAGTTTTTCTGTAGCTTTGATGACTTGGATGATTTATCTACAGGTAAACTTTGACAACTTGATGTTAGAATAATTGTTATTTACAACCACACCTGTTTCCCTAATTAAGAGTTTTTAATCTGGCAGGTAACAGATTTTCTCTGGTGTCCCTGGTTTCAGGGCCCACTAAACGTTCTTTGTCCATCTACTATAGTTAGTGAAAAAATTGATTCTATATTGATGGAAGTTAACAGTTCAGTTTCTCATTATGTTCGTTATTTTGAGATAACACTTTCTTAGTTTGAATTAGAATCTGTTCAAACTAAGAAAATGTTATCCAAAAATAACGAACATAATGTGAAACTTCACTTTCTAAAAGACACAAAAATTATTCAATTCAGTTTTTGTTTCTAATGAACTTTTTGTTTGTTTCTTGTTTTAGATCGGCTGCAGTACTGCACAAGCTTCCTGCGAGGTAAAGACGGAGTTCCGGTAAAATGCTGTGGAGAGAGTCCAGCAGACGGGAAAATGAAACGATTCAGTGGACAAAATCAGCAGTATCCCGATCCGAGTCAACCCCCAGACCAAGGTGAAAACAGCTTCAACACTGGCGGCAGTAAGAAATGTAAAACTACCCAGTCATTCGAGTCATTGTTTGACAGCCAGTCTCTCAGTGACCTCATGATCAGTGTTAACGATGGCCTATACACATTTCACGGCCACAAAATGATTATCAGCTTAAAAAGCCAGATTTTGTCGACTTTAATGGACGATTTACCCACATCAGGAGAGAGCACTCCCTACCTTCATCTAACGGAGACGGATGAATGTAGCCATGTATTCCATCGCTTTCTTTATTTCATATACAGTGGAGCGGTGTGGTTACACCGTGACTATGTCCTACCACTACAGAAACTAGCAGTGAAATATGATGTGCAACCATTAGTACAACATTGTGAGAATTATATTATCCAAATTCTGAACACGTCCTTGGCCAGTGAGGGTGTGGCCAGGGAGGGTGGGGCAGACAATCGTGAACTCAGGGGATTCCAAATAGAAGTTGTCTGTGATTTACATGAAAGTAACAGTTTAGGAGAACATGTGAAAAATGTGGCTTTTATGGTTCTGTGCTCTCGAGCCAAAGAAATTGTTTGCTCTCCACGATGGAAGACATGTCATTATGATGTTGTTTGTGAACTGTTAAAAAATGATGAGAGTCAAGCTGTGGAGAATTCATTGTTGACAGCTGCAACAAACTGGATGAAGGCAAATAACCTACAAGACAAATCAAAAATAGAGGGCATTTTGACGAACATTCGGTACCCACTCTTACACAGGCGAATTCTTTACCACTTACAAAAAAACAATGCTTTTAAGAATTTTCCTCCTGTCCAGGACCTAGTCAAGGCTGCTATTCGATACCACTGTTTTAAAGATTTGCCTGAAGCAAGCAATGACTTTAAAGGCATTCAGTACACACCCAGACTCTCACATGTGTCACATGGTCCCATAGAACCCGAGGTTTTGGAACCCACGCCTGACACACCAGAAACACCTGTGTATGAAGCACCCACTCCCGTCTTAGAAACATAAAACCTACTTGCTGTATCAATGGTAGATGTGTTTTTTAAATCCCTGGATGTAGTGTAAATTGGTGCTTGGCAAACGATTAAGACATTTAGTGATTTACTTTCTGTTTCTGATCTGAATTACTAAATATAGTAAATAGTTTTCTCTGGACAAAGAACCTTAATGGTGTTTTAGATGGGATTAAATAAATTGATGGCAGTGTATTGTTTAAGGACATTGTTATAACAGATATGTCCTGTTTATAAATATATAATCCTGTTATATATTGTCTGTTATATATTGCTATTTCTCTGTTTATGGTACACTTAAATGTACCATGAGGGCAAATAAAGAGATCATGTAAATTGGTTGTAATTCTTTTTCATGATTTAAATAATACTTAAATATTCCATGTACATGTTACCGTAATACATATACAGCTGACAATTTTCCTTTTTAATAATTGCGTCCTAGGCGACTAAGAAATGCTGCTGTCCGCTATTCATAATTATGTAAATTCAAGGTTAGCATTTCACCGAAATGTCGCAAATCCAAGTTATTATTCATTCGGTCAATGCATAATTCACAGCTGTACAGGTTTGTTTTGTGAAAAAATGTGGTACAACTTCAGAACAGAATTCATGGATAGATTTCCAAAATGGAATAAAGCTTCCTGTGGTCCAGACTATGAATGGGGTTGTATTTCACCAATTTCTGCTGTTATTGCAGGCCTTCCAATTTGAGGTGTGCTGTCCTATGCTGTAGCCTTCATTGCCTAGTTTTTTAAAACAAAATTAACATGTGTACATGTATGTGATATAAACAGTATTACAGGAAATCCGTTGTTTTCTGCCTAAAGATGCTAGGATGATTAGTCGGTTTTATCTGTTATGAACACTTAACTAACTTCAAAGCATGTTCACACATTAAATTGTTTTTTTTAGTTGTACATTTCTCCTGTAAACACCGATACAGCTAATATGGTGCATTTGAGGATTTCAACATTTTCATGCTATGCGCATGATAACTTTAAAACAATATTCACAGATTTATTTCAAATTTGGACTGTAGCTTCAGAGAAAAAAATAATAATTTCATCAAATTCCTCCACTGTTGTAATTTTAATAACATGAATATATCATGTCAATTGACTTTAAATTAAACTTCATTCTATTAAAATAAGACAGGGTTTATTTCCAGCAAAATGTGCAAACTAATAATATGATTAGTGCCATAGCCTTTACAATTAGTTACTAGTAGACAGAAACTGTTCTCAAAATTTAGTACAAAATGTTCTTAGAATAGGATGGTGAAATTATGAGCCTATTTTCTCAAAATAATCCTGAAACAGGGGTCCTGTTTTCTACTCTGCTGTTATATTACAGCATGCTTAAAGGTATTTCACTTATGACGATGTACTCTGGCAATAATTGGCAGCAGAACAACCATAAAATATGAGGTATTTTGATAATACTGGAAAGTTAATCTTCCTCCAGTGCTAAGTATGGCAGCTTTACTAGTCTACAAACAATCTGTACTTAACCAGAGCGCTCGTTTCTTTGGACACATGGGGAAAAAAAGAATTTAACTTAATTTGTTTGGAGACACTACATGTACTTGAGAAACAGTATTATAAATAATAAGATAATGAGTCACCAAATTTGAGCATTTTTCATAAGAATAGCTCAGGAGTCAGACATTCCCCATTCATCTGGTGACGAGTCTGCAAGATGAATAAGGGAGGCAAAGTAGAGAGCTGTTGAGTCTGATTACTGGTTTATCTTAATGAGAGTTTGGATTACCAGAAACAATGGCTGACATCTATTAAACATCTACCTCCTCTTGATGCTATCTCTGTAATTACCTCTACCCTAATTTATAATGGTATTTGTGGCGCAGAGTTTATCATCTTGTGCCATTAATGGGAGACTAAAACTACCCCACCCTTCTAAGTCTAGCCTTGTTTGTGGGTCTGTTTACATACCTGTAAACGAGATACTGACAGCTCTACAAACCTACAGCAGTGTTTTAAGTGAACAAATTAGTATGACCTATGCTAAAAGAGAACTCTTGACAATAGACAAACAACCATGACTTAATTAATGCTGACATGTGAAAACTGGTTGCACAGTAAAGACAAACTGGGTTGGAGGCCATTATTTCAAACTGTAGACATAGTGATAGTACAAGATGCCAAAACAAGAAGCCAGAATTGTTTTCGGCATTGATCTATTTTCTTTCAGCTTGTTACAGAATGATTAAACACTTGAACCAATTACATGTTTATCCAGGTTCTATTCATCTATCAGTATGTTCTGTTAAAAAAATGTTTCACTGTTGTAACAGCGTGCCAGCCAATTGGTGAAGGAATCCACCCCACCCCATTGGCAACAAACAAAGATAGGACAAATACAGGACAGTCACCAGAAATAATACAAAGACAGACGTCTTCATGTGGTCCCTCAGTTCTGCGAGCACCTGGGTAATCTGAATCGCCCTCCCAAACCCTCTGCTTAACGTCAAAGAAGCTTTATTTTATAGATATAAATATCTAACCCCAACTTCAATGTCAAATTTTCTGTGAATCCTTTGTTTGTTTGGTATACTTAAGGTTACTTCACTCATATGGTGGCATGCCAGCCTGATGGATGACAAGATACCACATCATGCTAGATAAGAACATGGGGCAACAGGTGTGCGAAACACTAAAACAGATAGGCTTCATGTTGCTGCTAAGCTCAGAGAGCAACAGGGCAAATAAGCTTCCACCAATCAGGTCATTCTCAACAACTGATTTCTTTCTCCTGGTCTCGATTTCCCCCCATATCATTTGTACAGGCCACGGATGATTCATTTGTCCACAGGTTTACATTACAGTAAAAACATTTGTGCTAACAGATGTACCCTGGAGATTTAAGTATTGTCTGTCTGTATGGCCCACCTAAAACAGGAAACTCTGGCCAGGTAGATACCAGACTAGGTAATGGTAACTAATAACACACCACTTACACTGAACATCTCAACAAACAACAAAATATCAATAACATACACCCAACTAAGAAACGGTCATATTTAAACCTAAAAATATATGGGCAAAATACAACATTCTAGCCCCTTAAGAATTTGTATGCAGCAAGACAACCATTTGCTTAATTCGGTATAAAAATTCTCACGGCCAGTGAGTAGTACAAGGACAGGGGAAAAAGTTGACAAGTGTTATAATTAGTAGAACAGTAATAAGGATTCACTACCCAACTACTGAGCCATAGGACAGCCTCATTAAACTTTGATAGATTTAATTTTTTTTCTGAAAATATTTAAATAATTTTTGCCTATTCACTATAATAAGCATATTTCAAATCTGGAGAATCCAGTTTTATTTAAATATATGTGATATTATGAAAATATATAATTTCCATCCTCAGAGTTTATTAAGAACATGAGATAATTCATTGTTTTTTTTTTATTAATTGCCAACCCTGTGTCAATATGATAATTGTTAGATCCATACAAATATAATATTCTGAACTATAATCGACATCACAATGGCATTAGAAAAAAATGATTTTCTCAAACATCAGGGACTACAAGCCAAATGCAAAAAAAAAATGAGGGCAACCTTGAACACGGGGGTTCATGAAACTCTGTCCGCTTGCCAAGCTAGGCATTCAGTTGAAAACAGCAGTTACATAGATTGGTTGTTTGTTTGATTGATTGGGGTTTTAATGTTGTGCTCAAGGATATTTCACTTATATGACTACATGCCATCCCAATGGGTGAAGAAAACCACTGGCAACAGGACAACAGGACGCAATACAGACACCACAAACTCAGAGCACCAGGGCAACATGAAGCTCTCTCCAACCACCTGCCTTTTTAATTTAATTAAAAATATGTTATTAAAAGAATTAATTTAAAAACATTTAATGGGAAATTGGTATTTTTAGAAGACATTACATCTTATGTGATATAATTAAAATTTAAAAACTAAATTGTGTCTGAAGTGTGTTTTTTTTTAAAAGTGTTAACTTTAACTCTATAAGTTTAGTTTAGAAAATATCAAAACTTAAAAGGTGTATATCATTGATAACCTACACTCTTCAAAAGACCTAGTAAAATGACCTTAACAAAATACCTTAAAATAGCATGTACCCGAAAGTGTACTTGAAAGATCATTCTAAAATATAATCAATACTTCCTATGTCGAGGCATTGACTCTAAGATACACCCAGGCCTGTGGTCTGTGGCTGATAGGTCGCCCCAAATATTGGGGGAAATTAATGCGCGATGGCCTGGCATAGCGTACGAGAGTTGTCTCCACTATAGAAACTATCGCGAGAATACGATTGTTCGGAACCACGTGAGATAGTGCGCATGCGTACTACAATACATCAGTGTGCATCGTGCTAGTAGCATAGAAACGCTCTGTGCTGGTCGCGAGAAATTTGTACATACAATTTGTGGAATTAAAGGACAGAGGCTGTCCATTTCCAAAATAGGCCTTGGAAGAGAGGCTTTTGTTAGACGCTAACAGTGTCCTGATACAGGAATTATTTTTTAGTTCTAACTTTCATTAATTTTATGTCGAGTGTGTGGGAGCACGAAAGTTAGACCACATGGCTGAGCCCATGAATGGGTTAGAAGAGGCGACCGAGGAAGATCGGTTGCTTTCCGAGGAGACGCTCCTCGTTGAAAATTGCAGTCTGCTAAGGGTGCCTCTTGTAAACTTACCAATTTGGCGAAAATTAAACCGGTTTTATAAGGTCCAAGATTTGAGAATGGCTAACATTCAAAAGACGAATGTGGCAATTGGCTCCGCTATTACCGGCTGTTTAAAACAATTGTGTAAACAAAGTTCTGCAGAGCTTGATGTTCCTAATTTAATCAAAACACTCACTAATTCGGTGGCTATGTTAGGCCATGTGAATTATGACATTTCACTCAAACGTCGAGATGTATTGAGCCCAGCATTGACCAATACTTATGAAGGGCTATGCAGTCATGACAATGATGTTACTTCAAATTTGTTTGGAGATGACCTACGGAAAGTCATGACGGATGCCAAATAATATAATAGCCTAAGCTTGGCATGACATTGAGCAGCAGCTTAAGTAGAGGTGGTGTCCACAGCCAGTCCAGCAAACGGCTTGGTTATGTTAAAGGCGGTAACTCACATCGCTTCAATAAACCTTGGAGTAAAAGAATGTCTTTTTCTCGGGGAGGCGGGAAACCCAACCGAAAACGGAAATGGAAGAAACCCCCAAGCGACGACGAATAAGTCCAGAGACTGAGGTTGATTTGAAGGTATATGAAGCACATGATCTCATAAACAGTCTTAATGAAAATGCTACGGTAAATGTCAAACATTTTCAAGGGGGGCAACTTGCTAAGTATGCAGATAAATGGCAACAAATCACTTCATAGCCTGAAATATTAGATATTATTCATGGAACACATATCAGTTTTGATTCCATTCCACATAGGCTTTGCAATCCATATAATATAAAATTTTCTCCAGACGAGATTAATGCCATTGATTCAGAAATAAATAAATTACTTAAGGTAATTAAAATCTCCTTCCATTTATCTCTAATATATTTATCAAAGCAAAGAAAGATGAAACATCAGGGTAATTTTGAATTTACGAAAGCTTACTGAGCATGTAGAATATATGCATTTCAAAATGGACAACCTATTCTCTGCCCTTCAACTTGTCAAGCAGAATGCGTTTATGGCTTCCGTGGATTTGAAGGAGGCATATTATACATGCCCTATAGCCCAAGAACACCAAACATATCTCAAATTTATAGATGGAAGGATACCATATATGCCTACGTATGTTTTCCTAATGGTTTAGCATGTTGCCCTAGGAAATTTACCAAACTCCTTAAACCAGTATTTTCCACCTTACGAAAGCAGGGTCACATGGTTCACAGGTTATATTGATGATACATACCTGCAAGGTGATACGTTTGACGACTGTTTGAATAGTGTTGTATAGATTAAATCAGTTTCAAAGTTGAGGATTTTGTATTCACCCTGTAAAATCGGCATTAATTCCCAAACAAACGGTCAAATTTCTTGGATTAGTTATTGATTCAGTCAATATGCAGGTCTCTTTAACATCTGTTAAGGCGGGCAAAATTGCAAAAATGTGTCAATCAAGCATACGTCGAGTTGCTATGGTCTTGGGATATAAGACCGCATCTTTTCCCGGTGTAATATATGGGCCATTATATTGTCGACGCCTCGAATTTGAAAAATCCATTGCTTTATAAACTTGAAAAGGGCAATTATGACGATGTCGTGGAAGTATCTGTAAAAAGTAGGTCAGACCTGAAATGGTGGATAACAAATGTTGTTACATCACATAACTTGATATCTCGCAACACAGCTGATGTCACTATATTTACTGATTCAAGCAGTTATGGCTGGGGTGGAGTAATGAATGACCTAAGAACAGGCGGTAACTGGACGCCTGCAGAATCTAAACATAACTACCTTGAGCTATTCATGAGCAGTATTTCTTAGTCTGCAAGCATTTTGTGATCATATCATAAACAAACATGTTTTATAAGGTGTGGATAATATGACAGCTGTGGCTTGTATCGGTCACAGGGGAATGTGCCATTCGGTTACGTGTAATAGCTTGACTCGTGAAATTTGGAAATGATGTATATCAAGAAATATATTTATCAGTATTTCATACATTCCCACAGCTGAAAACACTAGAGCTGAAAAAGAAGGGCAATTGAACTCTTCTTTACTATTATAATCATTAAATTTATTAAATTTTCAACCAGACTGATTTATTTGCTACAAGATCCAATTGTCAGTTCAAAACATATGCATCATTTAAGCCTGACCCAGTAGCTAATTTTGTCGATGCATTTTCAGTTAATTGGAAATCTCTTTAAGTTTTAAGCATTTCCTCCTTTCCAAGTCCGAGAAATCGACGGGAGTATTGGTTGTTCCAGATTGGCCAACACAAGTATGGTACACCAAAATGATGAGGTTATTAATACCCAGTTCGACTGCAGAAATCAGAGAGACTGTTGCGCCTACCATTTTACCAAGACCAAGTCCACCCCCTTCACAGAAATCTAACTTTGTTAATTTGTCTGTAGTCCGGCGACATCTCTCAGAGGCCCTTATCCTCAATGCCTGGAAAGGGGATGGGGGGGGGGGGGGGGGGGGGGGCCCCCC
>JARFOD010103710.1:0-16217 GCA_031763545.1 Mopalia muscosa
ATTCCGTAACCACAATACAAAAAACACACTCAGTTATTCTAACCCACAATACAAAACAGGATACTCAGTTATTCCGTAACCACAATACAAAAAACACACTCAGTTATTCTAACCCACAATACAAAACAGGATACTCAGTTATTCCGTTACCACAATACAAAAAACACACTCAGTTATTCTAACACACAATACAAAACAAGATACTCAGTTATTCCGTTACCACAATACAAAAAACACACGCAGTTATTCTGACCCACAATACAAAACAAGATACTCAGTTATTCTGTAACCACAATACAAAAAAAACACTCAGTTATTCTGTTACCACAAAACAAAACAAGACATTCAGTGAATCTGTAACCACAATACAAAACAAGATACTCAGTTATTCTGTTACCACAATACGAAAAAACACACTCAGTTATTCTGTAGCCACAATACAAAGCATGGCACTCAGTAATGCTGTAATCACAATACAAAATAAGATACTCAGTTATTCTGTAACCACAAAACAAAACAAGATACTCAGTTATTCTGTAACCACAATGCAAAACAAGTCACTTTGTTATTCTATAACAGGTCATGTTTGGGAGACAGATCTGGTGAAGTGGGCTCATATTTAAGGTGTTGATCAGACAGATCTGACAGTATTCTTATTATACCTGTCTGGTTAACTCAGAGAAGGAGCCTGCTTAAACACAAAGGAGTAACGGATCTGTTGTCAACCTGTCAACAAGAATGATACATTCTCTGACAATGATATTTAAAGACAGATAGGACAGCTGTAACATTACCTGTATCCCTGGTCAGATATTGTCCAGTTGGATATTTAAAGCCCATGTCACATCTAACGGACAGTATTTAACTCAATCATCTGAATATGTTCTGGTAACATACAAAACAAGCACTGGGTCTGAGAGCTCTTAATTAAGCAGTTTGTTAAATTTGTTAAATTAACCCTTCACCCCCAACCCCCTCTCCCAGTCACAAAAATAATAGACATGTCATTGTTTTTACACCTGTTTCAGGAAAAATAGAATTAGATAGCTTTAAAATAATAGTAGACTGTAGCTAGAAAATTGTATTAACTGGAGATAAAAATGAAAAGCTCCAATTTCTGACATATTCTGGGATCACAAAGAGCACCTGTTAACCTGGTGGAAAGTACTGAAGACCAGAAATTGATAAGTCATTACCATGGGCTTAGGCAGAGGGGCATCCCCTCGTCCTACGATCACCCTGAATTCAATAATTGCCCATTTGGACACCCTGTTTACAGAAACTTTAACATGCAGAAGATGTTTTGTGAGATAACCTTACATTTGCAATTTCTGCTGCTTTGCTGATTTCTTAAATACATAAATCTTCAGTTACAAACAAAATTAAGCAAAATTGCCAAACTTGTCTTTACAAAGCAATGGAGGAAAATTTAAAAACCTTTCCAACAGTATGGAAATGATTCACATCTTGGTTGTGATAGTGTCAATTACTGCTGGAATACACCACAGTCATAGAAATACTCTTTAGCATGACGTTACACATCAATCGACAATTAAACTACAGATTGGTCTCAACAGCTGGTCTCAACATCTTAACATCAGTAGGGGCAAATGTTTGTTTGTTTGATTGGTGTTTAATGTCATACTCAAGGGTATTTAACTTATATGACGACGGATTGTCCACTTCACACTGTACACAGCCTTATTACAGTGAAAAACTGAGAGAAAACCTTGTAAAAACTACCCCCGCGATTGCCGGAGCCACAACATGTGATTCGCTCATATACGTGATGGTGAGTAGGGGCAAATATGTATTCAAATATCAATTTATAATTGTGAATCCATTTAGTGAAGTACAGGTTGGTCTACAGATTAGGTTGGGGTAAAAAGATAAACTGGAAACAAAATTCATTCACATTTTGGAACATAGCTAAATGAACACCTGAACATCGAATGATTTGATTGATTGATTGATTGATTGATTGATTGATTGACTGACTGATTGATTGATTGATTGATGATTTGATTGATTGCTTATATAATGCTTAATAAATTCTGATCATCACTGAACCATATGGAGACCATGTTTTAAAACACAATAACATGCAGGAGCTGGGGGCAAAATACAAAATGACCATTTTGGATACCATACTTTTGATTTCTGGCTAAACACCTGGTGGTTTAATATCTCACTATTTAAGGTTTCATCGTATCTTATTATAACTTTAAAACTGACCATCTGACCAGTGGCAAAGTTAGCTAAAAGAAAAAATTATCTTTGTGGCATGTCATTATATTTGCACAGCGGAAAAGACTGACCGGGAGATAGCTATGAGTGCATACAATCTCTTTGTTACGGATCATTTCCTATATTTATACCACAGAGAACAAAGCGAGGAAGGCAATTGTCTAGACAGGGCTTATATATAAATATTATCTTTGCCAGACATCAAAGTTTCTTTCTCTTTATTTTTCGATAAAACTGTGGAAACAGACTTTCAGGTTTATAATTCCGATTGATTGATTAGTTAGATTGTTTATTGATTGAGTGATTGATATAATAATTGATTGACTGACTGTCTGACTGACTGGTGTTTAATGCCAAGCCTGGAGCTATTTCCCTTTCATGATGGCAGTGTACTCCAACAAATATAAATTGACACAAGCACAACCCTAAAAAGTGAAGTGTTTTAATTGATAAAGCTGGAAAGTGAATTTTTATCCAGTGTTTGTTTGCTTGATTGAGGTTTAATGTCATACTGGAGGGTATTTCACTTATATGATGATGGATTGTCCCCTTTTAGTTGCCTACGAATAATTATGATGGAAAACTGAGGAGACCTTGTTAAAACCACTCGCAATTTGGAGCCACATTGCATGGCTCACTCTTTCTCCAGTGATAGGTAAAGAAAGCATTGCTACATGTATCAAAACAAACTGCCCTTAAGTTAACCAAAGGGTTTGTGAAGTCTTTAACTGAGAAATCACACAAATCAAACAAACAATACAATTATACATTTCGTTTACATGATATATTGAATTTGGCTAAAAAAAAAAAAATTCAAATTCAATATTGACCAGTTTTGAAGAAATACAAGTACATGTAGGTAGACATGCTAACCACCATGACAATTACAGTCTCCATGATCAAGAGGGTAGTAAGCTTTAGACAGAAATCAATCTTTGTAGACAGATCAATATGAGGCAATATAAACACAGACTGCTGAAGCACCATTATTCCACTGGTTACAGAATTAAACACTCAAATTAGTCAGTCTGTGGAAAGCCAAGGTATCAATTAACCACCACCTTCAGACAGGCTATTTGGTCTGACAAACATGTGCTTTTTTTAAGGAGGTTTTAGTATTTGATCGGGGTTTTACATCATGCTTAACAGACCCCAGAGAACACCAAGGTCCAGAGGTGAAGGAATTGGTTCGTTTGTTTTGTTTGATTGGGGATTAACATCATACTGAAGATATTTCACCTATATGATGACAAATTGTCCATTTCAAGCCTTGTTTATTAAATAAGGTAGGTAAGCGAGACTATACCTATACAGAGGTCTCATTTATTTATTCCATTTCACAAGGACAGATTGGAGTATTCATCCTGTCCTGTAAGGCAGAAAGGCACATTTGACTGAAAGCTAATTTTTTCTTCTTTGAACACTTAAAAAAAAAAGTTTTGATTGGTGGTACTCAAGAGTATTTCAACAGATTGTTCACTTCATACTGATTCTTTCCTAATTACCGTGCAAAAACCAGGAGGAAATCTTGTAAGCCACATTATGCAACTCCCTCATAAAAGTGATAGTCGACCTGAAAGACTGGATCCTGTGGACGCGACATCAAACCACAATGTAGAAATAGCTGGTTGGTGATTGGATAAAATTTGACTGAAGAAGGGTTTGACAGTCAATATGGTAACACATGATTAGTGATGAACTATGAATGTTAACCTCCGGGGCCGTTTCTAGAAAAATTTCCCAGCTTTATTCCCAAATTCTTCAGATCATAATCAGGGTTCTGAATTCACTTTTAGCTTAATTTTAACAAGAATTTATGAAAAAAGTAATATATTGACATTAATTTGGGCTTGAAATAGTTTGGACACCCATATGTTTTCCGTAAGTAAAATGGCTCTGGATACTGGCCTGACTTCAGTTAACAAAAGTTTTCAAAGTTGGTGTAAAGATTTACCTTATCAGACAAAAACCACCATTTTATCAGTACTCAATCTTACATTTGTAACTAAAGTTTGTACATGTAAAAAGGCTGTTTCTACATGAACACCTGAATATTTATTGATTGATTGATTGATTGATAACTTGATTGATTGATAATCAGATAAATTGTGATCTGAAGAATCTGAAGAAGAGTTTGTACATGTAAAAGAACATTTGCTCAAGTTGCCTGCCCTCATTTTGAATTTCCTGATCTTGTAGCTATCCTTTGTATATTTCTAACTTTACATAATAAAAATACATGTACTCTCCTAAAACCAACCAGACAAGCAATTTTCTGTCAGCTCTCCTGTTCATTTCAGTCAAGAATCCCTGCAAAGCGACTATACATGAGTTATTTGTGGTGTTATTTTCTTCATTTTTCTCATCACTATAGTCGAATAAGCTTAAAAGTGAAAGCATCGAGCTGATCTCTTGGAGGAATCAGACAGAAATCTTCTATATATATGGTTTCTTGTCACTCTTCATAGACAAACATTCCTTACCCTTGTTCACCGGTCATCCAAAAATAAACATTTTTGTGTTTAAAAAAAAGGTGAAGCCAAACTAGTTAGTACAATAGCTGATTTACTGCCTACTTGGAACAGAAAGATTAGTATATTATGTAGCTTGTTTGTTTCAGTGGGATTTGCTAGAATGTGATTTTACAGAAATTTGTTCTCTAAAAATTAGCTTTAAAGAGCCATTAATAATTTAATACAGCATTTAATAAATTTCGTGTTCATTATTTATTTAATTTTTTTTTTTTTTTTTGTCAAGAATTTATTTACACAGTAATAATTCCACTCAGTTACTAAAGGCAGAGTTGTAAATATTGAGAGTTATAATCTAAGACAACATAGTAGGCTAGATGTCTACTGGTTTAATTTCATATTTAAGTTTATTTCTTCCATATCTTTAATCTAGGACTGGGTAGTTATGATTTCAGGAGTTTTAATTGGTCAATTGTTTCATACGTAATTATAGACCAATCAAAATCCTGCAAAAAAGGGGAATCCTCTTAAGTCATAGTTACATGTACAAATGTGCCATGCGGATAAACTCAGAAGGTCAAAGTTCAACTCACCTCAAAATCCACCAGGTAATTCTTGTACAAAGCAAAGACATTGAAAGCCAGCAATCTGAGAAAAAAAAACACAAACAAAATTGTATGATACATATGATATGTTTAACTTATTATACATGTACGGTCTGACAGACTGACAAAAAATTTATCATGTTTTTTTTATTTTCAGACATTGAAATTGTGACAAATTGAAACCCAAATTCTATTTTTTGAATGCAATGATAAGGAGGCTATTTTATTGATGATGCCACTCAATTGGTGTACAATTATTTGTTAGATTGGGGTTCAAAGAAACTATTTCACTCATATGACATCATGCCAGCCCAATGGGGGAAAAAGTCAGCCTTGACATCAGCAAACAAAGGCAAGACACAAAACAAAGATATCACGAATAGATAGGCTTTGTGATGCCCTGTAGCTCTGGGACCACGAGGCAGCCAGATGGTCAGTAGTCCAGTTCCCAAACCAGTCAACCACAGTCAGGAACAAATAAGAATTTAATAGTCAGAACATCATATTCTGGAATACTGAAGTAATGTCTATTTTCTATTACATGTAACACATTGATTGTTTAAATAAACAACTAGCTGTTGAGTACAAAGCTTGCAAGAGACCACCAGGCACATTCTGGCAAAATTTTCTGATTTTTTTTCTTCTGATTTTTTATTTTATTTATAAATAATCAGCAAATCTTCGGGATAAATTAAGGAAAGCTTGAAGCTTATATTTCTTCACAATCATACTGATTGCAATTAAAGACAAAAGAAACCCAGATCAAACGAAAAATACTTCTTGTTTTGGCTTAAATTAATTCAGGTTTAAGCAAATTTGATAACAGTTTATATGTTATTTTTTTTTTCCCAGGAATAAATCCACATTTGGAAGCAACAAGATTAAAATATCTTTTATAATAGTGTAAAGATTGCATTTCTTGCATTCTGACCAAAGTAGTAGCACCCTAAATCACCTTAATAGTGTCCATTAAATTACTACTTTGAAAGCTATTTAAAACACTTGGAAATTGTGTCTGAGAGGTTAATGATGAATTTTTCGGCTAGAAAGATTTCAGAAAAACGTAAATTTGTTTAATTACATGCTGTAATATTGTCGCAACAAGCAAAGAAGTAAGGATTGGTCATAAACAAAACTTGAGGTGATTTCGGGTTATACAGGTTTATTGTGTTGTCAAACACAGCCTTAGATGCTCCGCTATTGAAGAGACCAGTGTGAATACATGTCAGATTCTCTTCTCTCAGATCTTAAGGTAACAGAAACGACAGTTCACATAACAGGCATTACGTCTCATCAGGGGATGTGGCCCTGCTACTCAACACCAGACAGTAACCATGACAACCAACACACTCAGACACAACAAATGCCTTGCGTGAATGTTTGATGTGGGATCAGTGTGGGTAATAGCACCCATTGTGAGTTGAGGCCAGCTGTCTAACACACTATATAACACACAACAGTTATCGCTAAATAGCCAACAAACTGGACCTCACTACCAGAGAATCTCTGGCTTTATAGACACAGACATGTGTCCACCCATCCATTGGACACCCTGAATTCATTATTGAATAATTGCCTCAATTTTTACACCTTGTTTTAAGAAACTTTAACATGCAAATGATAGGGAAATATTGGACATCCAGTTAATTGAACCATTGTTTGGTGTTTTATGCCATGCTTATGGGTATTTCATTTATATGACATCGGCCTATTCCAACAATTATTGACATTAGCCAAACCAACATGTGAAGTGTTTCCATAATGGTGGAATGGTGATTTTCCTCAGGTGCTAAAATGAAGACATCATTGCTACTCTTCAAACAAACTGCCCTTAGCCAGAGGGCCTCAGTAACTTAAAAAGCGTAGCAAAATGACCATTTTGGCCACCAAACTTTCGATTTCTTGCTTAAGCCCCTGCAGAGAATGTGTCACAAATATGGAATTCATCATTTGATCACTGTAAAGCTGGACAACTTTATAGATTTAAATGGCATGATTAAATCAAGACTACTTACACTTCTAAAAACAATCAAACAGTACAGATTTTGTTCAAAAGGAAATTATTAAATTTTATCTATTTAAGTGGGTTATGACTTCCTGTGACAAGTTGATAACCTGGTGGAAAACTTGTTCAAATGAAATGTTAAACAACATAACAGCTTCTCTTTAAGTCACTTGGCTCCAGCTGAAACACTGAAAATTATTCTTGATTAATTTATGTTCAGAATTTCACATTCCTAGTCATTACGGACAAGCTTTATAAAAAACACTGTAAAAAAAATTTAAAATTCAACGTCACTCCAAAATATATTTTTGAAGATTTTTTGTATGTTGAATAGCAAATTATCTACTTGAAGAGGTTTAACAGACAACCAAATACTTTAAAAAAAAACATAATCAGATATTTATTTTGGAGTTAACCATATTATAAATTAAAAGATAACTAAGTTGTTATTCTGTTTAGATCAGATTTAACAGACCGACCTTCGCACAGGTGAATGCAATTTGGGTTAAGATTAATTCTTTTAGTTTATGAGTATTGTATTTTTGGACATTCATGTTTTTTTCCTCTTTTAAAAATATTTTGTCCAATATTTATGAGTATTTGCTAACCATTATTTCCTCTCTCGTAAATTTCTCTTGGAGTATTTATTTTTGGCCATCATGTATTCAGGATTCAATCTATTTGTGTTAGCCCCTGATAGGGACTCAACAATTCCACCAATTAATAGACTAGAATTTGTTTGCTGTGTACAGGAATGGCTATGCTTTGGTTGTTAGTGAATAGATTCGTATGATTGGACCTTAAATTCCTGTTGAAGAGTATTTCACTTATATGTCGATGGATTTACCAGCTTCACACTTTCCAGTGGAAAACCAAGAGGGAACATGAAAACAACTGATTTCCAACCATGAACTAATTCTCTCCATATAAACTCTGGGTTAAATGTAGGATTACAAAATACAGGGAGTGAAGCTCAGCCTTATCCAGACCCAATTCACCTAAAATGAGGTAATCAGTATTGTTCCCATTCGTCTATTTCCTTTAAAGTTGAGAAAAACTCCTGAACTTGTCAGTTGTCAATGAGCATGTGCATTACTACGGTGATGGTTAGGCAGAAAGACAAGAACATGTAAAATTGAATCCATTCAAGTTATAATATTACTTTCTTCGGAATTAAAGATAGTCGTTTTTGTGTACTTAAGTCTTTATTTCTGATAGCAGCTGTATAAATGGAATATCAATCAGCGGCAAAGAATTTTTAAGTAATAGTCCTCCAAGAAAAGAAAATAATAATATAACTGAAAGAAAGAATTATCTTTTCTCAATGAATTTCTGTTATTTCTAGCATAATGTTTAGTGTGCATGTACTGTAGTATAATTTAGTAATCGCCGAGGAACAAGAAGAGCTTAGGCAGGCACCCATAAACCCATTCAAATGGATGCCCTGAAGTGAACAATTGCCTCATTTGGACCCCTTGTTTTAAGAAACTTCAACATGCAGGAGATAGGGAAATTATCAAAAGTGGACTCCCAGTTATTTGAAAAGTAAAGCAAAATGACCATTTTGGACACCATACTTTTGATTTCTGGCTAAGGCCCTGTCCAGGAGGAGGTGTATAGGTTTGGTCAATCTTGTCGGTACCAATTGATCTGATGAAACATCAGTTCAAACTCTGTTTACTCCTACATGTATCAGTTGAATGAATAGAGGGCATCCATATATATGCTTGGCTAGGAGGGCTTAACATTAGCCCGGTTTGTTTTCCCCAGGGCTAAATTCCCAGTTTTCCACAAAACCAATAAAGTTCAGAAGCACTCGCGGTCTCTGCAACAATTATCATCTTAGATTGTATGAATGCCCTGTTTTCAATCCTGGCTCATACTAGATGCAATATTGTATAAAAAAAGATCCCGCAATGACTTTTCCAGAAAGGGACAAAATTTGCACAATAAATTTTATTTTGCTGTTGATGCAAAATACAGGATGCAACCTTAAACAAACTTCTTAGCATGACCTCATGTGTTTTTTGGTTTGTTTGATTGGGGTTTAATGTCACACATAAAGTTATTTCACTCACATGATGGCGTGCCAGCACAATGGTTGTAGGACACCAACGTAGTCCCCACTGGCAACAAACAAAGACAAGACAGGACAATCACAGAACCTCAAACAAAAACATCACAAACAGTTCAGGCCCCATGAGGGAGCGGGTGGGCCATGGCCTTGCAAAATACTCCCTTGGCTTCCTCGGTCGATCGTAAGAGCCAGAAAAGAGGTTGCTTTCTGTTGCCCCGGTGTTTGCAGAGCTAAAGGGTAACGAGAAGCAGAATTGTTTGTGATGTTCTGTATTTGTGTACATTGTCATATAAGTGAAATACCCTTGAGTATGATGACCAATCAAACAAACAAACAGATCAGCTTCATGTTACATGTAACTCTGAAACTACCAAGGCTATAGGAAGCTCCACGGCCTCATAAGAAAATTTATAAAATGTCAAAAGGGTTTACATATGTATCAATTAATTTACTTGTGGAATCCAGACAGTCCACTCATTCAGTCAGAAGAGAAATTTGTTCAGCATTAGTGTGATGGTGTCCCTAGCAACACAAAAATAGCCTGTTCTAAGGAACGTTATATTAGAAAACCACTGACTGTTCACAGGATAGTAAAAACAAGACATTGCACCCACTACATGTAAAACATTAGCTAATTACAATTGTCCTAATTTGTTACATTGTAAGTTACGTAATGCAGATTTCTCTGAGTGTGAGCTTTCTCAGGAAATAATAGCCCATCAGCTAGCAGAGACAGAATAGATTTGGACAAGCGAAGACAAAAACTTGAAGAAGATTGGGGAACACAATCAATGTGCTTCCTCTCTGTAATGTTAAGCTGCCTAACTGAGGTCTGAACCCCATCCATCATGGCTGATACACTTCGACACTACTTTACCCACGGCACAACTGCTCAATGAGCTTTCCACCATCTCTTAAATTGGTTCTAAATTGTTTTAAATGTAACTCGAAACATGTTATCAGGCCTCCTGTGATGCAAGGGCATATGCAGAGGGGTGTCCATCTGTCCAAACGGACACCCTGAATTGAACAATTGCCTATTTGGACACCCTGTTTTAAGAAATTTTAACATGCAAAAGACAGGGAAACTAAAAATTGGACACCCAGTTACATAAAAACTGAAGCAAAATGACCATTTTGAACACTTTACTTTTGATTTTTGGCTAAGCCTCTGCTGTGCTGCTTGGGAGAAAAACCGAACTGGGTCTTCCCATGGTTATGCAAACTTATTAAATACATGTAGGAGGACCGATTTATAGGTTTCCCAAATTGTTTGCAAAGTTCATCTTAATTTGCATATTGCTACTGATTTTTACACAGTTTGTCAATCCAGTCATCAATAAAGTTTGTATTAAAGCAATTTTAGAAAATAGAAACACTGAGGTATAAATTATTATATAAGTTATTGTCTTCTGCCACTTTTACAAAAAAAATAAAAAATTTGGATTGACCAAAAATTTATACTAACAGAGGAATTTCTAGAGTCAATTTGGTTATGGAAAATATATGGGTGCCCAAAATAATATAAGCCCAAATTAATGTCAATCATGTATAACTATAATAACTATCTACATAAATCGGTGTTAAAATAAAGATGAAAGGGGCAGATAATCCTGACTTGAGTTTTGATGAATTTGGGACAGGAAACAGTTCAAACATTTTCTAGAAACTCCCCCTAGACATGGTTAAATGATGCAGCTCGTGAGTGAGTTAATTTACAAATTAGCGTCATGTTGACAAATTGAAAAGGCATGTTTGATATCCAACTTACAAATTGCAGCTACTTGAGCATTCCAAAATTGAAGCCACCTGTGCTAATGAATAAGAGCCTATTGGGTGGAAGCAGCGAAATTACCCACAAAAAAATGATAGCAATAATGTTCATTCACTTAGGATTCTTTATCGTATAAAAAAAAACTCATTCTGATTCCACGTTAGTCAAAACGATTATTTTTAAGAAAATACTTATAATTCCAGTCAAATTACCCTTTCCTACTTACAATATAAGTTGAAGAAAAGTTTTATCCTTTAAAGAATCAGAGAGTAAAAGTTATGGTGTTAAATACCAATGACAGTGACAAGGCGTGGCTGGGCCGCTGGGGTGGCTTTAGCCCAAGCCACCCCTTCACCCTCCCCACTTTTGATAAAAAAAAAATCTTGACAGCAATAAAATGGTGCAGACCTCTTTTCACAGGGTAAACATTTTGTGTGTTTTACACATGCTTTTGCAAGAACTTTAGAGTTGAAGAAAGAGGTTTTCAAAGTGAATGTCAAGTGGCCCTACACAGCAACATTTCAACGGAAAATAATCAATCTGTTCAATACTTCATTTCCAGCTGAGCAGTTAGACTACATATTCAATGTATGTTTTTTCCAATTTATTGGAAATGCAAAGTAATAAAGTTATCCTTTTTCCATTAATTGTAAAGCGAAAATTAAATTAGTAATTTTTGTGTATTTTATTGATAATATAGGAAACCTCATAAAAACCACCCCTGCGATTGCCACAACATGTGACTCGCTCATATACCTGATGGTCGAAAGGCGGACTTGAACACATGAACAGTAAATCAAAACTTGTTGATTTAAAAAAGCGCACTCGCTACCATTGAGCCACGGCTGCGAGATACGAGGTATAGCCCTATAAAAATACTTGGCAGCAATGCAGCCAAAGAGCTTGCCTGTTCCGCCAATGAAAGGGATTGCATTCCTTTTGAAGTGAAGGTAAAAATGCAAAATGATTAAATATCTATGCATAAAGCCTGTATAGGGTAATTAATATGCATGTAATTAGCTGAACTGATAATGACCGTCTCCCCACATGTTGTGTGACATTTGCCCAATTGGGCTATTCAATTTGGACTTATTATATTTAACGCAAATTCAATTGAAAAATTTGTTCAAATAACTAGTATGCACATAATGAACTGAACAGATAATATCCCTCCCCTCTTATGTTGTATGACATTTAAATAAAATTTTAGGACAAATGAGCTATTCAATTTGGAGATATGGTGTTTAATGCAACTTTTATTGAAAAGCTCGTTAAAGTAATTAATATGCATATAACTAGCTGACCAGATAATATCCCTCTCCTCTCATGTTGTGTGACATTTACTCAAAATTTTAGGAAAATCGGGGTGTTAAACAGAAATTTAATTAAAAAGCTTGTTAAAACAAATAATATGCATATAATTAACTGATCAGACAATATCCCTCTCCTCTCATGTTCGGGCTATTCAATTTTTTGCGATGTTTAACGCAAATTTACTTAAAAAGTTTGTTAAAATAATTAATATGCATTTAATTAGCTGAACAGACAATATTCCTCTCCTTTTCATGTTGTGGAACATAACCCAAAATTTTTGGAAAATCGATCCATTTAATTTGGATATATAGTGCTTAAGGAAAATTGTCCGCCATTTTGTAAAAAAACAATATCATCTAATTAGGATAATTAATAATCACCGAATTCCATATAATTTTAATTATGTCTTCCTTTACAGGCAAGGTAAACAATGGAAATAACCCATCAAATAAAGCTCCAAATAATTTAACATTGACCACACCAAAATAATTCTATTAGACAAAGAATATGCCTCCATTAGTTCATTTAAGGATACTCTAATGTACTTTTTTTTCCAAAATATTTGTTTCTGTAAGTTTTAGTAAAAAATTATTTACTTATTATTGTTCTGCAGAAAAAGACAATTCAGAATATATCTACATGTGTTGCAAAATTTCCAGTAGTTAAGAAATAAAACGGTGAAATGTAAAAACACTCTGTAGGGGGGTTAGAGTATCCTTAACATTATTAGGGCTACAACTATGACAGGAAAATAGATATAGCTTTGTCAATTCAAATCTGAAGATACTGTTTTACATTAGCGTACAGCATTTAATCTCAATCAAACAAACAAATATTACAATAGTCCTCATAAGGTAGCTAAGATAGATTGTCCGTCTAAAAATATAAGTGAAAGTAGTCGTGTTGAGATATTCTGTTGACTAAAGTTTCTTGATACAGTTCCTATAAAGGCAGCTATTTAGATAAAAATGTTCAGTCGAAATCTGTCATTGTAATTGCGTGTGGGAATAAAATAACACTCTTCAGAGGGCATTCACTCTTTTTAATACAGATTAAATACATCAAATTTCACTTGTCTGAGTTTTTTAGGTCTGCAGCTAGAAGGTTAACAGTAAAACAAAATTGTACAGACCTATGTGTGGACTGACGTTACAACAATACCTCTAGTTTATTTACTGGCAGAGGTGTAACCATCATTTTAGAAGTACTTGGTCTTCATCGTATAAAACTTCATTATTGGAACTTTCGTTGGCAGCACATCATATACCCTTTTTTCTCTTAATTCATCATTTCCTGAAGTTTCCATCAAGAAACATTTGTCGGATGCTATCTGTCGGGAGTGTATTTGAACAAAAACCACATTGCCACTTGAAAAAAATTTGTGTAATCCTATCTTAATATTCTTACTGCATACAGTTTTGAATGACTTTTTTTTACATAGTACGGATATAATAAAGACAGTTAGTCTACTGCAAACTGTTTCACAGAATTTGGTGAAATGCAATCCTATCCTATCCAAAATAGGATGTTGCTATATTCCAAGTTTAGAATTAACCTCTGGCTTTCTTCTTAAGTCATAGTGTTTACAGCAATCCAAATCTAAATATTGTCAATAGGTGGGGCTCTAGGGCCCCTAGGCCAAGGAAGCTCTGAGAATGGGGAATTCTGTAGAGGCATTCTCAGCAAACTTTGGCAATGAAATTAATTCTGTCATGTTGATTGATCAATTATGATCGATCTTAATTGGTGCCAAAATTAACACAACACAACCCAACACAACCCTGAATCATCAAATGTAGGATGACAGTAAAAAGGAGAGTTGTTGCCCTTAATATGTGTTTATTTCATGTACTGTTGATAAGAGATATCTGAGAATGTGGCCAAATAGAATTGTAAATTTCGAGCTGAATTTATCTCTTGATTAGTTTAGGACTGAAATTAAAATACATCAAATTACAATTGATAGTGTTTCCAAATTCTTATATTTATGTAATATCTTTAAACCTATTGTTTAATGACCAAATAAAAACTCATTGCTCCCCTGATACAATTATTGCATCTATAGACTCATCAACTAAAACTTTAAATAATAAATAGGCAAGTACAGTTTATACAGTTAAAATGTTTCTTATACATGTGAATTTAATCATCACAAGGCTTCATAGTCATAAGAAGAGATGAGGGAATGAAAGGTACTTTTGTGTAAAAACATTATTTTTTTTCCTGCTCATTACATGCATTGTGTCTTTCCCATCTTCTAATTATGTCTTGGCTACTTACTGAACCCACACAATCAAATGATGTCCCAACTTCATAAACTATACATGGATTTAAAATCCGTATTCTTGAGTCTAGGAATGAGGGGATAAAAATGATATTGACAGACAACCTTAAGGCATTGGTGTTAGATGAATGGTGACATTGTTTGTTTAAAAATAGAAATCAATTACCTTTTAGTTATTCTTTACCATGACTTAATTTCATGGACAGTATATTTCGTGAAATTGAATACTTTAAATTATATGACTTATTGGTAATTCATCCAAAAAACAGTTTTCAATTAAAAAAAAAAAAAAATAGCTGCAACATATTAGAAGTTCTTTGAATAAATACAATACTGGAACAATATAAAAGAAGGATATGACATAATACTGATATATATCTCCTTTACCAGGGGTATTATGATCAACTTAAAGCAGTGAGGACTACATAGGACGGTCATTACACATAAAAAATAAATCTGCTATCAGTGTTGGGAGGGAATAAAGCTCATCAAGTTATATCATCGTAAAGTCTCATTTGGTATGTGGTCTTGAATTTATTAATTTTCCCTCATGGCTTCATGGCTGGGTGAAATTGCAGGAATAATAACGGTATTTAATATATCTTGTCAATGTAGTCAACACTAGAATGAATTGTATCATATAAATGTATGGTCTTGAATTGAATAATTTGCTGAGTTTATTTGTATTTACTTTTCTGAGTTTATATTTACATTTATATTTACATTAGAAGATTCTTTTCCACAACCTTTATATACATATATTTTGCACATGAGCCTTGAGAAGTTGCATAGAGCTTCTGAACATTGTTTTCTTGGTTCTCAATGCTAAATATAACAAAAGTTCCATATTAAAATCAAAGAATCAAACGAATGACATGGTCACCCTCATTTATTCTGGATGGTGTCAAGGTGTGGTATTGAGCAATAAGTCTGTACAGATGCACACTTTGATGATATCATAAGACTTGAGATGAACCCTCATCCTCATTCCTGGTGTAAAACAGAATGTAAGCTTGTTCAGCATACACCTTATCCAAGGAAGATAACTCCAGCCGATCATCATTACAGTATACCCAGGAATCTGAAAAACATAGATGATCAGGTAAATAACATAGCATATACTGTCCACATGTTTAAAGGCGAAAAGTATCTGAGGGACATTCCACTATCCTCACTGGCTTCTCCTTGACGGCTACATGGACTAGATTCAACGGTCAATCAAAAAGTCAACAGCTGGTGTTAATGAGTTATCTTTAATACAGGTTTTATTTAACCTCCATACAACTTTGATTTGAATTGACCTCGGGTATCTGGATTTTGCATCATGAATCCGGATTCATGTATAAGCAGTGCATGCTGCATACTGGTTCCATGTATAAGCAGTGTAATGACCACTCAATTCTGACCTGCATGCTGGTTCCATGTATAAGCAGTGTAATG
>JARFOD010103721.1:0-16215 GCA_031763545.1 Mopalia muscosa
CCCACCCCCTTTTTTTCTGAAGGGCACTAGCCCCCACCCACGTCCCAAAACTAGAACATAAATACAGCTGCTGTTATGTCTAAGACAGTCTCATAATATGTGTAATTTGATGTACATTATATGATGCATGTTTTGCTTTTGTTGCCAATACATTTGCAATGAAGCAGACAGTCTCATGTTTGTCTTTAAATAACAGCCATATTTACAATGGAGTGTCAAAGAATTGTAGCGCCTAGGTTTCCTTTTTAAATAAACAGCTGATGTTATTTGCCTTATATGGTCTTTAATTTATAACCTCTTTGTACAAGTGTTTGTATCTAAATTTACGTCAAGTCCAGCATGCCTAGGTGGGCCCATTATAAGTAATGTAAGTGTCAAGGGAAGAAAGTTTACTTCCTGGAAAACCCACACATCTCTCTCCCAGTTATATTAGTTTCTCTTCTTCAGTGAAAGATCTACACACTGTAATTTAATCATGCAAACATATGACATAATATCCGGCTGAAATTTCCATCTTAACACAGTTAAGTGTGTCGCATTCAACAGTTTTCAGTAAACAACTAGCCTTTCTTTTAAATACTTGGCATCAAATGGGGACTTCCCCTATATTTGTAATAATGTATGTATGTTCTATTTTCGACGTTTGTTAAGGTATTTCACTTATATGACGATGGATTGTCCACTTCACACTGTACATGTACACAGACTTATTACGTTGGAAAACCAAGAGGAAACCTTCCCTGACAGACTGCTCCTGCATCAAAGAGTTTCATTCAGGCCCTCATCCACATAAATTGTAGACTCACTTTCGAAGATTTTTTGGAAGTAATTTGAAGTTGGAATAACCTTTTTCGCAACACATACAGGCTTGAATATTATGAAAACCAAATTGGCAGCCATGTAAGTGGAATGATATTCATTGCTCTACATGTATGGGGAGTCACACTTTTATTTGAAGATGATTCGTTAACTTATTTCTAAGCAGGCCCACAATGGTGGGCCCATCTATAGTCTTAAAGGTATTCCCAAATGGGTTTAAAATCCCACGCTTAGAAGTTGCGTTATTCACTTACAAACTTGCGGTTTTTCATACAAGTTATTTGTTTGTTTGTTTGATTGGGGTTTAACTTCGTACTCAAGGGTATCTCACTTACATGATGACGGACACAAATACAGAACATCACAAACAAATCTGCTTTCCATTAACCTTTAGCTCTGCAAACACCAAGGCAACAGAAAGCAACCTCTTTTCTCACCTCTTACGATCGAGGAAGCCGAGGGAGTATTCTGCAGGGCCATGGCCCACCCGCTCCCTCTGACGTAGGCAGGGGAAACTCCATTTGGAACAATCTGTGCCGCATAATGATGACTCCCGAGGCGGATAATTGCAATGGTTGTCATATTATTTTGCATAATTTGGTCAAATGCAATCGTATCCTTTGCTATTGAGCTATTGTTTTCTCAAAACATATGAGTAAATGGGGTCATTTCATTACGATATTTGATGATTTGTTTGATTGGGTGTGACGTCATACTCAAGGGTATTTCACTTACATGATGACAGATTGTCCATTTCACACTGTTCCTTGCCTTATTATGGGGGGGAAAACCGAGAGGAAACCTTGTAAAAACCATCCCTGCGATTGTCAGGGCAGCTTTGTGAGACTTTCCACATTTTAATGAAATTAAATCCCATCCGCTTTCTTTATAGTAGGAGGAGATTATATTTCAAGTTATCAGATAATTTGTTATACAGTTATAGTGTTCACAACAGACATGAATATTTTAAAATTATGTAACAATGGCCATTTTGCTTTAGGCCTACCAAATTTGGTTAAATGTAATCCCATCAGTCTTCTTAACTGCAAGAAACTATACACGAAATTTGTCGTGAATTCATCCTTTACTTATCGTATTCACAACACCAACAGACATGAATATGCTAAAATTATGTAACAACTCCCATTTTGTTTAACGGAATTTGCTAAAATGGAATACCATCCGTAGTCTTTACAGAAGGAAACTATACACCAAGTTTAAAATGATGGACAAACGGATGCTGAGTAGCATTTCTACTCGGCCCCCACCCTAGTGAAGTAAAATGACCTTCATGATAACAGGCACTCAAGATAATGACTTTATCATAATACCTGGAACACAAGGAAAAGGGGGAGAGACAGTAGCATTTCCAGGTCAATAACACTTCACAAGTTCAGTTGATCAGCTGTTGAGGTCATTTGTTTAGATACTGATTATTTTGTTCATGATTCAGAAGATGTATATTTAGAAACACTCGGTCTTCTCATGAATACATGTAGGTACTACTAACTAGTTCTCATAAACAACAAATATTTTTGTCACATGAATAAAGCATTAAATGAATGAAAGGTGGCTGCCAGAACTATGATCAACCATCGTATCAAGCAACAAAAATATATAATAAAGTCTATTATTATGTACGCAAAATATTATACATAAATACGCCACTACTGGATCACTGGAAAGTCATTGATGACAATTGACAAACCAATTTAATAACAAAATTTGCTCAAAAGCAGTCATAATTCTTCAAATTGTATCATCTTCAAGATGTCAACATGTTAAATAAATGTAGGATAGAAGACACAAGTTGGTGCAAACTGACTGAACATATTCATCCTAGTTATCCAACCTTAATTTAGGACTTTAGGATTTAGACAGAGGGAATTGAACAATTGCCTTAATTTGAACACCCTGTTTTAAGAAATTTCAAGAAACATGCAGAATATAAGCATACTGTGAAAATTGGCACCCAGTTAATTAAAAAGCAGGGGTAGAAATGTTTGAAATGTCGGACGTGTCTGGCTTTTAGATACACATTTCAAGCCCTGGAAAGTGAAGAGAAATTGCCATTTTGGACACAATACTTCTTGTGTCTGTATAATCCCCCGACTTAAGATGACCTATTTCCAGGTTACTCAAACCCTTAAACCATCAGTTATTATTGATAGTGAAACGCCGTGCTTAAGGGTATGTGTTCCAACAATAATTGACACTAGCATAACCAGGATTTCAAGCTTTTCTATAATGTTGGAAAGTTAATTTTCCTCCAATTGTAAGTAGACAACATAATGGCATTGCTACATGTACTCTTCGAACAAACTGCCTTTAATTTGCTGTTGCTGATCTTCCACTATAACCATCAGATTCGCTACAGTCCTATTCTTCATTTATATTTTCTCTGTTAAATTTGGAACAATTAGATGTAAACAATCATAAATAAGTCTTCATGATAAAAGTACAAGCAATGGTTTTATTTTCAAGGCGGTTAATTAGGCCCATTAACTTCCGGGTGAAGATAAACTTGAGCGCTTGATGAAATATACATTGTATGGTTTTCTCTATTATGATTTGGAACAGTAGCCACTTACGCATTGCACTCAAGTGTACTTTTTTTTTCTCTATCAATTTTGAATCACTTGACATTACATGTACTCGTATACAGTCCACTCCGTTGGTGAAATTATTTCTACTACGTTCAAAATATTATGGTAATTTTTTGTATATTTAATATATTTTCTATATACTATCAAAATAGTTATAACTTTGCAATAATTTCACAAACACAGTTATACTGCAGGAATCTTAAAATTGATATTTAAGTCTTGAAATAAACTCATATAATCTTTGTTAAATCCTCTAAAGTGTGCATGTATATGTGTATATACATAGTTTCACATGTGGACATCAACTGTTTAGTTTGAATGGCAGCGAACCCGAGTGGTTGATTGATGGATTGGCGTTTTGCGCCAAATTTAAGTGTTTTTCACTTAATGACGGTATTGTAGTCCAACAATAAGTGGCACTAGATCAACCAAGATGTGAAGCCTTTCAATAATGTTGCAAAGTTAATTTTCTCCCAATGCTAAGCAAAGTCAGCATTGTCACTTTTCAAACGAAATGCCTTTGCCAGAGGGCGTGAACCCGAGTGGTCATAATGTACTAACTGCAAGTGTCTTCCAAGGAAATCGACATGTTCAGATCATCAGAATAAGAGGAGTTTTTCCAAATAGATTCTCAATCTTTGATCCCTTGTTTTCATTATTTAAATTCTATATGTCATCATGCTTAAAATGGGACAAGAGATCACATTACACTACTATGATTGGTCAGTTTCACAACAGGGAAAAATAAGGGGATTTCCCTTGCTATTATATTCTCTGAACTTAGATAACAACAGCTCTTCAGACAAAGTTATCAAAATGGTTGCTTCATATAGTTTATATTCTTTTAAAGATGGGTCTTAAAAGCAATAAGATGGCCTTATTAACTTTGATTGTTTGTTTGATTGGTGTTTAACGTCGTACTCAAGGGTATATTAACTTTGAATGCCATCAAACGTTGATCCAGACCACATGGAGCAGTACTTGACCTGCTCTGTATATTAATCAGTGTTTGAAGGTATTTTAAAAGGTGATGTGTTTACTGTATGCTCTCTCAGATGTAAGTTAAAAAAATTTCTGAAATATGAAAAAGAAAGGGCTTGTAAACAAAAAGCCAAAAAATAAAAGAAAGAAAAAATTGTGTCAGTTAAAATGTTAATACCTTCCTGAATTTATTGTTTTTCTTAATGTCTCTAGAGTATAACCAAACGCTGTTTGAATGAAAGGAAATGGATAACCTCATGTTACATCAAGACAACATAAGTCCTAGCTTGTAGGTAAGCTTATACTAGAACTAGGTATACTAGAACTAGGGGTTTGCACTGTGTGTTCGCACAAACAGCATAAACTATCTCTTATAAACATGAAATAGTACACAGTTCCACTATGCTTGAATCTAAGCACCCACAGTGACAATGTATCATGTTTATGATGAGTTGTATCTGTCATTCTGACATGTAAACAATGCACAACTTCGCTGCGAAACTGTGTCCATTATCAAAAATAGCAATATAAAAGGTTGACATTTGTTTGATTGGGGTTTGATGACTGTACATGTAGTACTCAATGGCTTTTCGCTTTTATGTTGACAGATTGTCCATTTTTCACTTTTAGCTCCTAAAATACTGTGGAAACAGAAAACCTAGTATAAAAGCACCCCTGCCATTTCTGCAGTCCACGTGACTCACAAATATACTGGATGGTTGACGAATGGACTCAAATCCATGAGCTGTACATCCAATCAAAACAAAAGGTTAGGTGTTTGTAAGTTAAGTTTTCCGCAACATTTTTTTTGCAATTTTAGAAATAAGCTTACGCATATAACATGTTATCCTCATACATTAAAATGTTGAATTTTAACAAGGAATATCAATATCAACGATTTACTGTTAATTTGTGGACATGATTTGAGGATTCAATTCCTTTTACCTCGAAATTGAATACATTCATTCTCTCTTGACAGTTAGTCCTTATGCCGTTCAAACTGGACATATAGATGAAAAACATAGCAAAAAAAAGGGGACGGTATAAAATACAAGTCAGACTGGAATACTTTATTTGTGCATTACCACTCGGTACACCTTGATAAACAAAAAACAATTTGGCAAGACAGAGTCTTTATAAGTTGTGTAAGTTCCTTCAGGCATTATGAAAAATGAAACATCCAAGAAACTTGAACGATTAAGCTTATAGTGATAGAAAGTCACTCTCCTTCAATATTTACGGATTTTGACATTTGTTGAAAGCAGAGAGACAGTGATTATTTGCTAACATGTTATCATAATGAAATATATTTCCATTTCCTTTCAACAAATTAAATACCTAAATACCCAAATCATTAAATACCGTTATGGTTGTTTGTTTGTTTGATTGAGGTTTAATGTTGTACTCAAGGGTACATGTATTTCCCATAAAAGTTTTCTGACTATAGATTGTCCATTCACGATTGCGGAAGCCACATCGCATGACTCATTCATATACGGAATGGTCAACAGAAGGACATTTATTAAATACCAAAGGGGAGAAACTGTAGCAGAGACTAGTTACAGTATGTATTTGGGTACCTGTATATAATATTTTTATCGTCGAGAAAGAAAATTTAGTATATAATATATGATGTCAGCTACACCTGATCTGCTGATCGCCAATATACAACTATAGGAAAACTTACCGTATATGTGGGATGCCAACCCCTCCCTGTAAGATTTTGTATAACTTGCTTTCGTATTCCAATTGTGGATGCCTGGCTTTCTGAGACTCTAATTTAACAGCGACTTCCTGTTATCAAAAATACAAATTTAGTTCATGGCTACACAAGCAGCGACAACAACAACATGGAGAGAACATTCGCATTTCACATTGGTTCAGTGTAACTCAGAGAGGATATTTACAGATTAAACTCTGGTTTCGATTTTCTGTCAGAGTTGGGAGCCCTGTGTGACGGAATCTAGAAATACTGACCTCGCCATTTCCTATGTGTACACCCAGATAGATGTCTCCGAATGAACCACTGCCGATTTTTCGAATGAGTCTGAACTTCCCCCCCACATGAAATTCACTTCTAGACGAGCCTCCAGCACTCGCCATTCTCTTAATAAAATGTCTCTACAAGCAGGAAAAATAAAATAGAGAGGGACATTTAACAAAGCCGCCCTTCTCCACACTACAAATTCATTCCAGTTTCTGAGCAGCCGACCCGACAACAAAGAGTTTGGCATGAACTTGTCGAGAGGCATGCCGGGATATGATGTAGGCAAGCACCTGGTAACCGAGGAGCCACACATAAACACACTGAGCTAGAAATTTGACAGTTCGACACTTAATCCAGATACTCTTATTGGCTTACTTTAGTTATATCACGGCACTATTAAATGAAAATTGATTTTGTTTCTTTCTGTTCTTGATGAGAATTGTGATTATTTAGCTCATACCGGCTAATATTCTTAATATAAAAAAATTACTACGGACGGAATTATTATCACAAAGAAAAAAAGGGAAGGGCAGCTTTTTACTTTTAACTCACACATCAAGGCATTTTTTTTTTTTTTTTTTAAAGGATCAAACATTATTATGCTTCTTTCTGTCTATGCTGCAGCCTAGTTATTTTGACTAGGCTATTCATACCGGCTTATATACACAATTTTAAAAGTCTTTACAAAATTTTTGGGAGCGGATTTATTTTCACCAGAAAACGGCTTCCCACCTATTGGTTTACGAGATTGACGGAAAAGTGTTCTTACAGTTTATGCGTTAAAAATACAATTGAAAGCCAACGTAATTAATAATTGGTTAATGAGTAAAGAATTTTATGTTATTCACGATGTCCAACGCACTAATAACCAAACATAATTGTTTTAGGTTTTAGCAGTGGCAAATTTTTCATCATGCTGCTAATAATAGCGTGATAGTTATGTTAAAATTGAAAGGAATGAACAGCGGACGACATCTGAGCTTGGAGCATTGAAAATTTATTTTTATAACTGTAGGTAAGGGAGAAACACACCACGTAAGTGCAAATTATGGATGTTACGAGATTTATACTAGATCTAGGGCATTATTTTTTTGTTTTATTAGCACACCACCGCAACATTTGCACTGCAAATGTTTGACAAAACCCAGATTAAGTAAAAAAAAATATATATTTATGGTAAAAATTGGTATTCTATAGATGAACAAACACTCGACAAAGTGAAGATGATTCAATTGCATTTATATAGGACACAAAGAAAAAGAAAAATGATTGTTTCTGCTGTGTAGAATTGACGATAAAAACATTTCTGAACTATGACCTGAAACTCAGATCAGTACATTTTTACTAGCAAAAAGGGCGCTTAAATTGCATTAAAGATATTCCCGAATGGTTGATACCTAGAAAACGTTTTAAAATAGTCCAATATTCACTGAATGATTTTGAACTTGTTTCACTTAAAAACATGGCGTACTTGTGGAGAAATAGGGATTCAAACATCTTACTTTTATCATAAGTGACAGCTCAGTGATTCACGAGTGACGTCATGCACCTGGGAAATTCACCAAGTGAATTGGTATCTATAATAACCTGACCGCCATTTTTGTTATTCTCTAGATTTATTTCCACCGAGCGTTCAGTGTTTTGGGGTCATCCATAAATATATACAGAATGCTTGTGTAGCGTTGTATTTGTGAATAGTTAAATCATGTCAAATTTCTGTAAGAAACTGCGAGGACTGAAAGCTTGACCTGTATCCTATAAATATTCAATGCTCTTCAAAATTGAAATTATTTATTCTGGGTAAATTTTAATATTATTTTTGTCACCATCATAGACCTGGGAATAATTCCCATGCGAATTGCTGGCAGTCTTTCCTCTGTTCCACCATTCGTATCAGGCATTTGCTTGTTATTTTCGTTAAAAAATTGGTCATAGGATAATTCACCATCGTTACATTGGCTTTCTGAAGAAGAGTTCGTTATATAACATTCACTAAAGTTGCCTGCGGTCATTTTGAATTTCCTGCTCAAGCAATCCTTCATGTATCTCCGGTATAGAGTTGTCATTGTCCGCCACAGAGTTTTCCCAATGGAGTTTCCCCTGCTATGTCACAGCTCAAATGACTTGTATGAAGAGTCGCAAGTTTGTAAGTGAATAAAAACAAATTCAAAGCATCAGAAAAATACGGGATTTATTTTACAGGTAGTTTATATAGTATTATCTTTGTAATTCACTCAATTTCAATCTGATTTAAACCCCATTTGGGAATACCTTTAAAGTGAATTATTGATGGCTATAGGACATATTTAGGATATCTGAATATTATGTTTTCAAACTATAGTATGTGTTAAAAATTTACTAATTATAATATCTTTCTCATTCTCTTGACCTCTCTTTCCTCTTTATTCGCTCTGCCTTGTCTTTGTTCAAAAGCTGAATTCTAACGACAAATTATTACGTTTGACACAGAATATGTTGGTTCAAAGATGATGTTAAGGACAATGAGGAAACTTACAACGACCGTTTTTGCAGATGATATATAATGATTACGGTTTCTGGTAAAAATCAAGGTAAAATCAGAGGAATTTTACTGGCGAAATTATATGAATGGACAACACTGAAGCTGGAAACTGTAAATATTATCTTTTGGTTCAAACTAGTAGACTATGTTTTAAAGTTATACTATTTCTGCTTTGTTTTTCTCACTTTCCTTCCCACTATCTGCTTGTTTCTACTTCTCTTTTTCCTTATCCCAAACAGGTAACAATGTTCCACATCTTTGTCAACTTTTTTTGTCCTAAAACGGTATCTTTGTTGTTCATATATCAAAATTACATATAGAAGCCTTTTCGTGGACTTATAATTCCAGCTAAATCATCAAACTAAAACTATACACAGCGAACCGATTATTTTAGTCTTTTCATGCACTTTAAACCGATTCTATATTGTCTTGAACGCCCCTGTTTGTGACTTCAAAGCCTCCGTCAGATAAGTGTTCGTATCTATCCCGACCTGTCATACGTTGCTTTAAGACCTGCATGCTGTTTGTTCGACAACGTTTTGGCAACAGCAGTAAAACGATAAGAGCTCTATACATTCTTGATAATTGTGCTGATGCACCATTACTGGGCCTTGCTTCCAATGGCAAGCTCTCCGCGCTCATGATTCCTGACATCTTGACTGAGGAAGTTTTTGTCACGATCAGTGGGTTAACATTTGTACTAGACTGTATCTTGTTCAGGGGGACAAAGGTTGGGGTTTCCTCCCGCAGCAATTTATAGCGGAATCATCTGCGGCTATACAATTATGGATGGTTGCCTAAAAAATCACGCGACAGTGGTCAGCAGTGCCGCCCCCGTCGTCTTTGGCTTCTGGTTAGGGCTCTTAAAGCCTTGACAGGTTTCATTTAACTGGACTACGATTTAGGTGACTTTTATGTGAAGAAGATCTCTTATTTAAAAAATAGTGGGTGGTGAGTCTTTCATTTTCCGCAAGAGGGTGATTCGTTACTATATGGCCTCAGGTGAAATGTTTCCCATTAACTTGAAATATATAGTCTTATTAAATCCTTAAGCTTCTAGAAAACTATAAATGAGGACTAGAGTACACATCTGAAGTTTTGTGCTTCTCCCTTTTTGCCATTCTATTGTTAGTATCATACTTCATCACCACATTCAAATATGTTCAGTCCATTTCAAATCATAACATTCGTTCTGACGTTTTGTTGAGGAATTAAGATGCTCTGTTTTTGTGTGTTTTATGGTTGAACCTTTCCACTTTACCATTACACCGATGGGGACGTTTAACTTCTGAATATCCAATAACTGACACAACGCTATATATATCTGAAGTATTATTTCTGCCTGGAGTGGTCGCTGTGGGTGTCCAAGGGGCATTGTGACTTATACTTGAACAACCCATATTTTGTTAGCAGTGCAATTGTGAATGTTTCTTTCTTGCCGGGACATGGTTGCAAGCAGATGTCAAGTCAGTTATCGAAAGCTACGTAGCATCTTCAATAGCCTGGAGGCAATTCTGTGTACGAGGAAGTGGGCATACGTTCTTTTAACTACTCCAGTAGAATCTTTTATTAAACTTTTTTTTTTCTACGTTGCGCTGTCCTGTATAGTTTCCATATCAAGGTGTGATATATATAGTTAGGGGCGGGCATTTCCTGGAGGGGCTTTTCTGCTTCCGTAGAGGACACATTCGAAGCTTTTTTTTTTGTCAACATGCATTATTCTGCAGGTATGGGATTAGGAGATTCGTTAATTTTCCACGACCACTTAATTTCCCATCTGGTGGAACAATCTCGGCACATGACAGGTACTCTTTTAAATTTGCATCAGAGATGCAACAAGCAGTGACCACATTGTCGTTACCACTTGAACAAGATTATTGCGTTATACAAGACTGACATGTGTCTCTGCAAGATGTGAAATACTTCCAAACGACAACATCCACTGGTCTAGTAAAGGCAATTAAGTCGTTAGAAACAGACACTTAAATTATTGCTTCATTCAACCCTGGTATTTCAGCCAACGCACTACAGAGTATCTGCAAGATAAAGCGGTTTTCGTACTTTGTAGCACTAAGGTTCTGGCATCTGTGAGTATTTTCATTCTGACACGATAGTCCGAATCGCACCAGTGTCCATACTGAATATTGTTTTAATCCCATTTTTCATTTTGTGCAAATCCAATCGTATGAAGAAATCCCACGTCGAATATTGTTAAAAGTAATTGATCCGTCTGGTCATTCATCTTTGGGAGCGCCCCTTGGCCTTAAGATTAATCTTTGGGAGCGCCCCTTGGCCTTAAGAATCGATCCCTGGACGTTTGAGGCGACGGATACATTATGAATGTGTTTGGCTTCATTTGAGGCATTGCCACCATATCTAAGTACGGTAGTTCTGTTCAATAAGATGCCGTAGCTCGAAAACACGGACATGCGGAGACACGTGACATTGTTGACATAGTCAGCTGACGATGGAGAGACGCAAGATAAAGCTGCACGGTGGAGGATCGACTGAAGTACATGTATACAGGGCATCAAGGACGGAAAAGAACTTTGGGGATGGCTAAGGAGAGGTCCAGTGTCAGCACACACAGACCAAATTAAGGGGCTCGCGTGGTTGTTCCAAAAATAATCGAAACAGATTTAAACTACTGACCAAACAGCTTGGAAAGATTCGTAGTACGAAATGGTTCGTTAAATATTGCAAAACACGTCGTATTAATTTATACCATCACGAAAACTGTTTTAAACATGATAAAATGTATGGCAAAAAGAAGACCCTAACAACTCAATATAAACCTTTGTCGGCAATTCTGCTCGTTTGTGATATAATCGTGAATTAAGGCTCATTCGTTAGAGCTGTACATTGTTCTTTCGTTAAACACTGTATGATCGCTATAGCATTCCACCGAACATATAGGCATACTATAAGGGATTTCTAAAGATATAAAACCAACCAAATCAAGATAAATGGGCACGTGATTAATCTGGAGAGAAAACAAAATTGCACATGAACTTGGCTGGTTTCTTTTCTCTGTATATTTGAGACTATGTATTCCACTTTTGGTCTTGGTTCCTTATCTTCCGATGCAAGGTGGAAAAGATCGTCGTATCAGACCCCTCTTCAATTCCTACTCTTGCTAACGCAAAACTCGAGTTTACCTTAAAGGGATACTCCCGGCTGAAATAACCCTATACCCCTTGAAAGATTACCATTAAATATACTTAAATATGGCATCCACTTATTGTTTCTTCATTTTATAAAATAACTCGAGTGTTACAGATAAACACCTTCCTATGACAACTGGCAGCTGATATTTTGGAAACTCTAGATTAAAAATTAAGAGAGCATAACTGATCACAAGAAATGATGCCCGTTTTACCTATATGCATTTTATGGCAGCCCGGAGTATCGCTTTAATCTACAACGGCTGCTTTCGAGTGACTTCCCTTTACTACACCTAATCAGATTGATTGATTGATTAGTGTTTTACGTGATGTGACCTATCAGATTGATACCTTCATTAGCCAATTAAGCGGCAGTCTAAAGTCTGAATGATAAGTACGCTATATGTAGATACACAAAAACGAAATAAGCCCGGTTCAATAGTTTACATATTCCCAGACACAATACTCGACAGTGGCGGAACCCTTGATTGTTGTCTTTACAGGCGGGATTTGTAAATAGTTTTCTCATTGAATGTTTGAATCTACCATACCCGAGTGATCGGTTTGCCACATTTTTTAAACCGAAAATGGCAGGGGTGAAAAGGTGTAAATGTATTTTTTTTTTTTTCTTTTCATTTTGACCCTTGCCTTGGGAAGATGTTCCATCTGCGACGTCAAACGAAAGTAGTCGGAGGACTACAGAAAGAAATCTTAATGAAAACAAAAGTTGCGATCTTTTCACGGACAGGACAACATCGCTCCCTCCATTATACAGTAATACAGCTTCTTCAACAACTGGTCCATTTGAACAAACTTAAATCAACCGTATCAATCAAATTCAATTTTTAAGTGAGCAAATTCTTCCTATTTCGTATTTGTGTAATTTTGTCAATCGTTGATACCGAAACATTCAATTTGCAGCCTTTTAAAGAGAACAATTAGCCTGCTAATAAAAAGTTATTTATCCAGTCTGTAACAAGTTTAGCAATAGATTTGTTGCTTTGTTTGTTTGATTGGGGTTAACATCCTACTCAAGGGTATTTCACTTATGGTTTAACCTCATACTCAATGTTATTTCACTTATATGGTGCCGGATTATCCACTTCACAGGGTTCCTTGTCCAATAATGGTGTAAAACCGAAAGGAAATCTCGTAAAAACCACCCCATGATGCTGGAGCTACATCATGGGACTCGATCCTGTGAACGGTAAATCGAAGCAGTATTAGTAAGTGCATGCAGTAGCATGCCCCCAGGATTACTCCCTAGGTGGTTTAAACCAGTGTAAACGCCTTTACAACACATGATTATAAACAAAACAGAAAAAAGTGGTATTTAGGAGATTTACTTTACAATTTATATTACACTTTTTTTTATTCTATTGAATTAAATATATCTTTTATTTGATGTTGAAAAGATTGCACAACTATCGTTTCAAGTCCACATGATCAATAGCAAACTTTCTTGTTTGTTTTTAATTTTCTAATAACTATGCGTCAGTATATACAATATATTTGAAAGTATGGTCAGAGATGAAAGAGTACAGGTCTGTATAAATTTGCACAGTATAATTTCAGTCTGAACTTCACTCTCCCCCCACCCCTCACATCCCCTTCCTCCCTTACATTTTCCAAAATAAATGATGAATATTAGATAATGGATGTCAAATCAGTTTATCAAATTGGGATAATTCCCAATCAATACATTTCAGGCAAAATAGTTGATTTGCTATTTCTTCCATTCAATCTTTGAATGATATATTTTACAAGCTCAAGACCCACATAAATGGTTAAAAACTTAAATGAAGTTTGCAAGGTATTTAAACAACTACACCATGTATGTCAAGTAACTGGCAAAATGAAACAATATATACAAAACTATGTACAGGCAAGAAACTTATAAAACATAAATTTAAATTTAAAACATAAAAAAAAATATGACCAGATTAGAATAATAAAATTGACATTCAACTTTAACATGAAATGACATTTCTTGATCCGGAAAGCACCATAGTACCATGAAATAACATTTGCTGTATTGGTATATCTGTCTGCAACAAAGGACAGATCTAATGGAGACAAAATATGAACTGTGAACAATAAAAAGGGAAAACAGAAAAAATCAAAATGTGTGCAATTTCATAGGAGCAGAGAGAACTAAAAAGCAATCAGATATCAGCCAAGATTGTACATTCACCAGTCTTTTATTGTTTGCTTGTTTGTTTGATTGGTGTTTAACTTCGTACTCAAGGGTATTTCACTTATATGACGATGGACAAAAATACAGAACATCACAAACAAATCTGCTTTCCATTACCCGTTAGTTCTGGGCAACAGAAAGCAACCTCTTTTCTCACCTCTTACGATCGACCGAGGAAGCCGAGGGAGCACTCTGCAGGGCAATGGCCCACCCGCTCCCTCACGAGGCCCCATTGGTATGTGGATTGGTGGTTTTGGTTGGTATTCCTAGTCCTACTTAAGGTTATTTTACTTTGTGACAAATTTTTAATTGGTGGAATCAACTGATTTTCTGCAGCAATTGGACTTACGGGCATATCACTTTTCTCTAAAACTGTACTGAGTACGTTGTGAAGGAACCATGCCTTTTGGTGGGATAAGGCACACCTCAGCTGTGACTTGACGCTCTAGACTTGAAAGACCTACAGATCGTGGAACAGGATCCACCAATCAATGATTCACAAACATGACCCAGACTGTTCTTAGATCACTTTGTAGAACAATACTTTGTACCCAGAAAGTTGAGCACTCCTGAGAAAAACTTCAAATGCATAGGAAAGACTGTAACACACATGGGGCCTTTTGGTAATAGAGCGAACCGTTTCATGCAATTGAACATGGCTGCTATAAATTGTTCATAAATTGTTTGTTTGTTTGATTGGTTTTTAACGTTGTACGCAAGGGTATTTCACTTATATGATTACGGATTGGCCATTTCACACAATACACAATCTTATTACGGTGGAAAACCCGGAGGAAACCTCGTAAAAACTGGCTGCTTTAAAGGATTTCACCTCCAGCTTATTAACTGGCCATTCAGTCTTACTATGAAAACAAATGGAATACAAATTTCAACCATTGGCAAAAGTTTACCTCTCTTTCCTTGTAATATTCAAATATTTCAAAAGCATAAAGAGCAACTTGGACCGGATCTTTGAGGTTTTCTGTGTCAACATCATCAACACCAGCCTGAAACAGTAAAAATATACATCTTTGATTGGGGTTTAAAGTCATACTTAAGGATATTTCACTTACGTGAAGACAGATGTCCACTTCACAAGCCAGAGAGTTTGACAGCTTTGACAGCGTCCTTTACTTCCACTGTTAAACAGAAATAGAAGTATACTTACTGGCAGTGCTAACCGGTCATCGTCAGTTTCCATACATTCTTCTCCGGAAGCGACATCTTGTGAGCTGTTCAAGCAAAGAAACATTTCTTTTATTAACATCATCTTTTTAACACAAGTTTCAATCCTAACCCACAAATTCACACTGGGTTTTTGACGGAGGTCATAACTTGGCCATAACAGAAATTTTCAGAACGCTGATAAAGCGTCTGATCTGCTTATGCAAATTGTTATTTCTCCAGGACGCTAAAGTAAACAGCACAGTTGTCATGGTAACAACTTTGTTTTTTCGCCATAAGCTCTTAAATTTTCAAGTGACTAAAATGAGACCTCAAACGTTCTAACAGTGTGTTTTCAGCAATAAACTAATTTCATGTACATAACAGTTGCACTGAGAGGATTAGGACTGTGAATAATGTTTTTTTCAGTTATCTTTACTAAGTTCTCCAAGGTTTGTTTATTTGTTCAGAGTTTAACTTTATATAGGATGACAAAGGAAGAACCAATTCTCACCCTTCTTTAAATACAGTGGAAAACAGGGACAAAATCTTGCGATTTGTTTGCTTGTTTGATTGGGGTTTAATGTCGTACTCAAGGGTATTTAACTTATATGACAATGTGCCAGCCCAATGGGTGAAGGAAACCAGCCTCGACGCCACTGGCAACAAACAAAGACAGGACAAGACGAATACAGGACAACAACAACAGGACACAATACAGACGCCACAAACAGATCGGCTTCCTGTTCCCCTTTAGCTCTGAGAGCACCAGGGCA
>JARFOD010103732.1:0-16213 GCA_031763545.1 Mopalia muscosa
ACCTCTTTTCTCGCCTCTTACGATCGACCGAGGAAGCCGAGAGAGTATTCTGCAGGGCCATGGCCCACCCGCTCCCTGTTGGAAAATTGATGTTCCTCCAGTGCTAAACAAATCATGTTTGCATTGAAGATTATTTTAACAGTATTTCAATGTTTTTGTCTAATCAATCAATTACAAAATACATGTAGAATTGAATTGATTGATTGATGTTTTATGCCATGCTTAAGGGTATTTCACTTAAATGATAGCAGTGTAACAATAATTGACACTTGCACAACCAAGATGTGAAGCATTTCTATAATGCTGGAAAGTTCAATTTTTGAATTAAATTAAAGAATCAGTGTTTAATGGAGTTACTAAGGGTGTTTTGTTTATAATGATACTTCCAGTGATTGGTACCACAACCATATTGTGAAGAATTTGATTAAAATTGGTAAACAGCAATTAATTTTTCTTAGAGGACAAACGCAGGACATTGAAAAACAGGGGCTCACACACAACACATACTGGAAAAAAAATCTGTTTTTAAACGTTTAATTTTTTTTCATTTTTTATCTATTTTTTTTTTATCTAACATCTAACCAATTCAAACCCATTAAAAGTGTATGCCTCATATTTATTAGTTCTCTGTCTATAACTGAATTGAACACATAACTTCAATAGAAAATTTATATTACAAGAGCGGAAACAAGCTTAGATTTTTTTTTTATTTGTTTTCAGTTTAGACTCGGAATTTAATCAAATCCATAAAACATTTTATGCCTCATATTCAGTTGTCTACTAATAAGAGAGATTGGTACATAAACATAATCACCGAAAACTGTCTTGTGCAATACCAGAGAGTGTGTGTGTACAAGTCTGAAGATATTCCCACATGTTAGACTCAGCATGCAAATATTTGTGTAAATTACGGTGAGAATCCGGTACTGAGTGAAATACCACGACAACAACAACAGATCAGCAGGTGCTCTAAAAACACACACACACACTTGTATAACTATTAAATCATCAGCCACATGATGAATCTATAACACTGACAAGGGGCAAAACCTTGAATGAATTGTCTGTGAATTCCAGCTATTGTGGTGATGGGAAGTATTTAAGGGGATTACATGTACCTATTGACTTTTAAGCAGATAAAAAGCAAATTTGTAATAAAGATATGTGCAATGTCCAGTTATTAAAGTAAAGTCAGAGTAAGATGTTTGACTTTTTGAAAAAAAAAAAATTCTTTGGAAGAATTCTTCACAACAGATACACATATGCACATGTACATGGAAATTGCCAAAAGCTCATATTAATTTAATAAATAGTGGACTGACAATTAACTGGTTCCATGGCCAATTTTGGTATAATTGAAGATACAATTAAATCTGCAAAACCCCTAGGGATTCTCAATGTGTCATCACTATACTGGGCTTTGAAAGCTGTTACGATAGGCATCCTAATCATTAACTTTGTTCGCTGGAAGATTATTTTACTCAGTATGTACACTTTCCACATGCATTTATAAACCAATTGCATTCAAGGGCTTAGGCAGACACAAGTCCACCCGTTCAAATGGAGGCCATGAAGTGAACAATTGCCTCATTTGGACATCCTGTTTTAATAAACTTTAAAATGCAGGAGATAAGAAAACTGTCAAAAGTGGACACCCAATTATTTGAAAAGTGAAGTTTGTTTGATTGTTTGATTGGTGTTTAACGTCGTACTCAGTGTACTTCACTTATATGACGACGGACACAAATACAGAACATCACACACAAATTTGCTTCCCGTTACCCTTTAGCTCTGCGAACACCAGGGCTACAGAAAGCAATCTCTTTTCTCGCCTCTTACGATCGACCGAGGAAGCCGTGGGAGTATTCTGCAGAGCCATGGCCCACCCACTCCCTCACAGGGATATTGATGATATGAGTGATGTTATTAGTGATGTTTACTCTCAGGTATTTAAATTAAATATGACAATAATAAATTCCCATGCTCAAACTAGCCTTAAATATTTAAGTGTTTTAAAGCTGTTGGAAAAATTAATATACCTAAAATGATAAGTGCCGGAAAAGATGGTATGGGCTGCAAAACCACACCCAGAAGATTTTGTCCTAAGTGAGATATGTGGAGGGCAATCTAATTTAACTGTAAGCTTATGTGCTTTACACGTTTGCTTGATTTCTGATTTTAAGTAAGGTTAATTCGCTTATATATGAGTGCATACATGTACATGCCAGTCTAATGGGTACATAAAATCTCCAGGTACTGGCAACAAGCACTGACCTCACAAAAACACCACAGGCTGTAAGAAAGGCCCTATGTTGCCTCTCTCTTTGAAAGCACCAAGATGCCTTCAGCCCTCTACTTTTGGAACAAATGAGCCCTAAGTGGGCACCATTTGAAAGAGATATGCACACTGTACATTATTTCTTTAGACTTATGCACTGCAATTTGTCTTGTTAAAGTATGAAGATATAAAAATGCATTACCTTGGACAATTCTATTGTGGATTTTGACAGTGGCTTCCGTCCTTGTGTGTCCGAACATCCTGTCCAATGTACTACTTAGTAACATTTCACCTTCGTTGTCAGGAATGTCCAGGATCTGAATCAGATGAGAGCTCATATAAATAATTATATTAATCACCTCAGTCCCCACAATATTAGATCGAAAATAATTTGTAAGGTTAAGTTTGGAACAAAAAGAATTAATACATTTAAATTGATGAGCAAGTGCACATAGAATCGTATTCAGGGGTGGAAATAACCATACATTTGCAGGACATGTCCGGTAAAAATTAAGATTGTCCTGTAAAAATCACCACAATTTAACATTATGTTAAAAGGCCTGCAGGACAGAATTGGAAATATATAAAAATATTTCATACATTTCGACCACTGATATTCAAAGCTGAATTATAATGCAATATCCATATGAATAGTAAACTTATACATATAAAAGAGGTTGTACATCAATATTAAAAAGCCATGTTGATATAAAGCTAAAATGTATAAAGTGTTTTGTTTTGTGGTAAATTATTTGTTTTCTCGGATGCTAAGTTAAGACATCATTATTATGTAGTAATAAGCTGTGATGGGGAGTCACATAATTTTGCAAATGATCTCATATTTATAGGAGTACACGGCTTATTATTAAGTACAGACGGTGTATTTAACATTTTATTAGTTTGGCGTTTCTGTTCTTGTCCCTACCCTTCTTAAACACAAAAAATACTATAGATTAGTACTTCATTAGGCCCTACACTAGAAAACAAAAAAATGTGATTTTAGTGGATTTTGGTCATTTTGTAATGCTATTTTAATAACACAGAAGACCCTAGCTTAAAAAAGAGGGTAACAAAAACACAAATGCATGTATACATAAAGCTCTTAACTAATCACCAAGGTTGGTTAAACCAATGTCAGACAAAATCTGATCACAAAGTAAAAAAAAACTAAAACAAAGTATGTTTAACAAATCACTGGGGCCAGGGCACAGCCATATGTATATTAACAGTCTTCTGTGTGCTCAGGTATAAAAGAATGAGTGTGTCAAATAGCCTCCACCTTAAACAAAAGATGTATAAGCTTACACAAGATGACAGTCGATTTGTTTGTTTGTTTGATTGGTGTTTGACGTCGTACTCAAGGGTATTTCACTTATATGACGACGGACACAAATACAGAAAATCACAAACAAAATTGCTTACCGTTACACTTTAGATCTGCGAATACCAGGGCAACAGAAAGCAACCTCTTTTCTCGCCTCTTACGATCGACCGAGGATGCGGAGGGAGTATTCTGCAGGGCCATGGCCCACCCGCTCCCTCACGGGGCTATACTTTAAGGAGAAAATCACAGATGTCCTAACTTGTAAATTTAAATACCAATTAGTCCGACAGGAATTTAAATACATGGTAATTAGGCTTTAAGTATCAATGCAGCTTGTGTTTGCCTGTTTGGAGCCAAAGTTATTTTTTCGTGGGAGATACACTGAACACGACCGGGGTATCAGGTAAACGCAATCTACATAATGGAGTCCATGAAAGACTGAAAATAAATTTGTATATCTATAGTCAACACTTTAATTCCATGTTTATCAAATCAGATGTCTGGCGGTCGTTAGTATTCAAAGTAAGATAAACCTCTAGCGTCTTTTTAAAGATACAGCAATGTGGGATAGACTTCTCTTACAGTGTTGGTGTTCTGAATGCTATGTTTGTCGCTAACATTTAACAGTAAAATATATTGATTTAGTCGGGAAACATGCACATCAACAATTGTTGTACTAATGATACATGCTACATTAATATTCTAATAAGAACATGTCTGCTAGTGTGATTAAAATGTGTAAATATTAAAGGAAACCGATGCAATTTAAACAACATGATTTACTGAAGGCAGCCGCCAGTAATATTCGTTGATTGATTGGTGTTTAACGCCATGTGCCATCACATTTAATTTTTTTGTTTACCTCAGCGTGCCCTAAAACAATATCAGAACAAAGCACGATCAGTCTTTCTGCTCTGATAGAGAGTGTTTCCACTATTAACTGAAGATGACCTTGTTCCAGACGTTCTGGTCGTTGCCAATGAACACATATTTACTTGTCATTGGTTTGTCAACTTCATAATCTCGGCATGCTGCATAAGTATGGAAATTCGAAGAAATCGAGACTCATTTTGAGTAAATAGATCGATTGTAAGACAGAGGGCCCGTGAGTGGGTTTACTTTTTTGTTTAGTACCTATACCATTTTATACAAATGATGCAATAAAGAATATCTTGTGTGTATGATCAAGTGCACTTATAGAGCTACACAATCATAAATCATAAAACTAGGCCCATTGACGACAAATAGGTCATTTATCTGACAATCCACTTTATTTGCTTGTATGATTGAATAAAGTTTAACGCCGTGCGCAATCGTGGAAAGGCCACTTTATTAGAACATGGTGTTGAGTGTTATAGTATAATAAACACACCTGTAACCATAATCTATGTTTTAAATATAGTGTATTGGTGAACTTAATCCTAAGCTGTAATGTAATTAAACTAGGACGATTTCATTCCCGTTTGTCGTTTTAACAATATTATTCTATTCCATACCTAGCTATTGTACTTTTCGTGACATTTTTTATTGTGTGAAAACAGCATTGATTTTAAACATTGTATGAGCACAAGAACTTGTCAAATTTGTAAAACTTTTGTAAATACCCAACATCTGAGATTTACGCTAATGACCGACAAATCCATTCACCATAGCAAAAAATAATCAAGTGTGCACAGGCCTGCAGCAGCCACACTGGTGTCACAAAATACGGTGATATTTTGTGGTTGTTTTAACAAATTGTGGTTCATACAGTGTACTTAATAAGATGTCAATGTCTTGTGGGATTGTTGTAACTAATTAATTGCACATTATATATGGTCTTCAATACAATATTAACAGAATGCTATTGATCACAGATTTCATAGGGACTGTTTTATGAGGCTTTTCTACCCAGAGGAACAGATGGCTGATTAGATTGATGAGGCAATGCCAAATTATCGCTAGCAAATTAACGGACACCGTTTTAGTTAAGAGTTTAATTAAATGATAACGCTATTACATAGATTAATGGAGATATGTTCGTTTGTTTTTTTGATTGGTGTTCGTTAAACGATTAATTATTTGTGTGTGTGGAACCATTATACATAACGCTTTAGAGTTTATTAATTCAAATTTGAGAACTTAACTGTTTTTCTGACAAAGGAAAACCTGTCAGTTACGTGGCTTAAATCTGTTTTTATTACAGGTTTTGTCATCCTTCTTGACTGTATTCCATCACATCAAACTTTCATAGCTCAAGTACTTAACGGTGGTATCAAATCTAATTTTGGAGATAATTTATGTAGTCGCATAAACTATGCAAATATTAAGTATGGTTGCAGATAAATCGATATCAGACAAGTGCAATTTTAAAGGAACAATATGCCAGAAGAAGTAGTTTTTGTCTGGCCTAAACGACTAGCTGACTTGATTAAATGACATTTTGTTTTCTTTCACCTGTGACAGTGTGAGAGGCCAAATGTAAAGAAACGTCCGTTTCGCTACTGACAACAAACAAAGACAAGAAACATCACAGAAACAGGACAGTTTATAGGGTGCAACAAAACAGTTCAAATAATCTTAACATTGCTAGCCAGAGGCCACATTAGATCCGTTTCGAGTTGCTCGTTAACATTGACAGGATCAGGGAGCTCCACCTGCTACTTATGTTCTAACTAGTAAAGTAACATGCTCTGGATGCAGCAACGTCTCAGCTGTTTGTTTGATTTCGCTTTTAGGTGTGCCATAAGTAATTTCAATACGAGGGTCAACATCTGACTTGCTCATATACCTCATGGTCGGCAGGCGGGCTTGGTCGGGTGAGCGATTAATCGAAACAGGTTCAGTTTAGTAACCGCACAAGTAACCGCTAAGGCCCGGCCTCAGTGTGAGAACGAACCACTCTCAACTTTACTGGCAACAAACAAAGACAAGAAAGTAGAGATGTAGGATGTGGTCACAGAAGTCAAACCAGGTCCATTGTGTTTTAAGTTGAGAAAATTAAATTAGCTGTTTTCTTTGTCACATTCATAAAATTCTGTCAATCGAAAATTTAAATTGCAATTCGGATTGTTCGTTGTTCTCCTAGACTATAGCGACTTTAAAATGTGATTAAAATCGCACCCAGGCAGTTATTGTGTTATCTGTGAATTTAAAACTTACCAGCTTAAATTGAATAAGAATTTGGAAAGAAAACATGGTATGTTTCCGCAAAAAGAGATATCTAATGTAATGGTATTTCAACATCTTTTTGAGCTACTGTGTCGGTTATGTATGAAAGTGCCGAGAACGTCTATAAATCGACTGTTATTTCACCTCACCACTTTTAATTCAATTTTGCAAAGACGTCAACAAGCGTAAGTTTAAAGTACGGAATCAAAATAATCAAACCTGAATTGCATTGAGAAAAGGTGTTGTCAAATTAAGTCAGCTAATGGATTAAACGTGTTAAGAAACAGAATTAAATTTCCTGCGTCTTAGATTTAAATACCAATCAGACGAACGTTAAAACTGTCTCTTCCTCAGTATTAGACATTTGAGTGCACGCTAATGGCTCTATCGGTTGATGACGCTGCAGTTCTGATAGATTACCGTTACGCTGAAATCGTTAAATATATCTTGGCTAACTCAGATAAACTTCATCTTCACAAAACGTTTCAGCAGATACTAGATGTGGTATTTTATGTCCACAAAACTATTCTTATCCCCTGCTACCCCGTCCCCCAAAAACCAAATAACCCTGAAGACCAATTGTTTTCAGTGGCTCTTCCATTATTTCTAATTTCAACCGCTGTATACGTTCACTTACTACAAGTAGAGCTGTTAAACACCCTTGTTGACATTCTCACAAACATACATTTATGAGCGCAGATATTAGAGTTTACACATAAACACAAATCAGTGGTATAAATGAATATATTTATTCCATTGTAACACATTACCCAATTCAAAATTTTTGCTTAAAAGATGTAGCTTTGACGCTAAAAAGCAATGAGACGCTTTTTCCGATTAAGGCTATGATACGTGTTAAAGGAAACTGACACAGTCTCTACTCTCAGAAATACCGCTCAGTAGTGTTCGTATTTATGTATAAGCGCACACGCCACTAACCTTTAGGAAGTTAGGCTACATTGCTTAATTAAATCCGCTTTAATTCAATAGCCGAATCATAAAATATGTAGAAAAGTAGAGTATATATCAAATAAAGTATCAATTTCCAGTGGTGTACGCAATAACAGTACGATTCATGTGAGCAAATTTCCACTTGCAGTTATGCAACTCCATCGCCAGAAACACAAATTCGGCTAGGAAACAGCGCTTTCCAAAACACAGTGACAATGTTTGAAGCAGGTAGCCTATGACAGAATGACAGCTCTGATGCCATTCGGTGATAACGTCAAGTAAGAGGTTCAAAACAATGTCAACAAACAAAAAACAATATAGTCCACGTAAGTGTATTTTGATGACTAAGTTCAGCTCAGTTTCTTTTGAAGCTTTTAATCTAGCTTGTTTAACCTATCAAACGACGAGTAAATAGACAGAGTTATCGGAAACCGGAAGTGTCTGACAGAATCCTAATTTCCTTGTCAAGGACAGAGTAAACAGTCCAGGACGACACTTCCGGATATAAGGCTGATAAATGTGATAGAGGCTCATATTGGTTATGTGTTCGGCCACTTACACAGTGTTCAACACCATTGATAGGGCATTTAATCTGTATTAAGTTCATCGACCTTTATGTATTCGTTCGCATTTAGTACATTTTCTTTGAGCTACATTTTCTTTGACACCATTTACTCGGTTACCCCTTCGTGTAAAAAATAACCCTGATGCGAAATTGTTTTCAGTGGCTCTTCCATTATTTTGAATTTCAATCGCTATAGACGTTCACTTGCTACAAGTGAATCTGTTAAACGCCGTTGTTGAGGTTCTCGCAAACATAAATTTATGAGCGCAAATATTAGAGTTTACACATAAACACAAATCAGTTGTATAAATGCAATACATTTATTCCATTGTATCACAATACTCTATTTACAATTTTTACATTAAAAATGTGGTTTTGATGCTAAAAAGCAATGAGACGGTATTTCAGATTGAGAGTATGTAGTGTGTTAAAGAAAAAACAGTCTCCACTTTCAGAAATACCGCTCAGTAGTGTTCGTATTTATGTATAAGCGCACACGACACGTAACCTTAACGAAGTTAGGCTACATTGCTTAATTAAATCCGCTTTAACTCAACAGCCGAATCATAAAATATGTAGAAAAGTAGAAAATACATCAAATAAAGTATCAATTTCCAGTGGTGTACGCAATAACAGGACAATTCATGTGAGTGCTTGATGGCGGAATGTCCCCCTCCAACAGCCGGAAAGCAATTCCTAAAATAACATATCACCATGAATAATCGTAGGCCATTCATCATTTTAACAAGTACAAAGACAACAAGCACATGTCTTCCATCAGTGTCCGGTTCTTCGAACGATGTGTCAAATCAAGGATTAGATACACGGATTAAGTAGCATGGATCTTTAAGCTGATAGCTTAGTTTCTGAGACGCTGTGAGGCTCAATTCAGCAATCGGATGTGTACTTTTCAGAGGATCACCTACTTCGATATTACTGTATTTATCCAGTATAATACGATTATGATAGAATCGATGCAGGATTTATTGGACAGAGATATTTCAAGCGGGTTTCTTAGAGATTGAAATATTTACTATCAATTATTTAAGCTTTAAATGAACTGCTCATACTATAGATATCGTTACATATGTTCGTATGGGGTGGCAGTTTGTGTCGTTATATGAATGCGTCACTTTATGTAAGACCGAGAGGTATCTACATAAACTGAACATTTCGAGCAATAAAATCTTGAGCTTCAAGACAAACATATTAATACTCAATTACTTGTGTGATGCTGTTCTTTCGATATGTCGGTCTATGTACAAGGACACACCGTGATCAGTGTCCACAAAACAGCATTGACACTGCTGACTTTACCATTGATAGTAAAACATTTAAAAGCGGATGACAGCCACGCGTCGTTCATTAGGGGAGATTTCCACATTTAATCGACCGGGTTTCGCGTCGTTATATAATATTCACAGGAAAACAATTCGTAACAACCTCTACTCACCCCACCATATAAATATATCTTTGTTTGTTAATTATGTACACTTGAAAACGATCTCTGTAATGGGATTGAAACGTTGTGATAAATAAACCAAGAAGTTGTTATCCATATGAATCTCTTATTAGTTTAAATAAGAGCAGTTATGATGGAATAAACAACAATGAATTAGCCCATATCTTTTTGCTTGGAAATAAATTTCATTTTTAACGTTGACACACTGTCATTTCAGCTGTCGGAAACAGATTTTTTTAACTTAACCGTTATAACTAAGCTTAGAATTAACGAAAAGCTTCTCGTACTTCTGGAGAAAAGTCTATACATCACATGCTATTCTGTGGTTTTAAATACAAAGAAAATCAATTTGCCACTTTAATTTGTTTCATTTTTGTATTTTTTCTTTGCAGACAGCATGGCACAGTCATTTTATGCCAGATGTAAAGATTGGAGAATATAGCACTAACGGTACAGAGACACAAAGTGTACACTCCAAACCAGAGGATAAACAGTCTCTGTCAAAAGTGGAACTGAATCCGGATCCTGCCACCGGCGAAAGAGAGCCGGTCGGTGTTGATAACCCGGGTTTTCAGATCGAAATAGACAAGGAGATTAAGGGAGACAATGAGATTTAAAAATCGAATGTTGCACAGAATCCAGCTGTTTGATATTCATAAATAATTAAGGCGAATGTTGTAGCAATCACCAATGCAAATGTCCTTGGCATTCTTTGTGGATTTCCTTTTGTACATAAATAGTTATTTCTGTTGGTGTAGGTAAAAACTACTTTGGCACATAGGTGTATGTTGACGAAGAACTCTCCACCTCATGTGGTGGGAAAAGAAGAGTTGAATTATTTTCTAGTTTCATGCCCAGTCATTATCTATCTATTGGTGTTCTTCATTCACCTCAAGTTAAGGACGCCTATAAACCTGCAATTATTTATAAAATTCATGTATAGATTGGATATATTTTGTGATATAATGGGGCGTTTTGTTAATTTATTTTACGTTAAATATGCGCGGTTGTAGACTTTTATTCCTTACACAGATGGGTTTTATTTCGGGTCAAGTTCAGTGGACAGGATTATGGTTGGGATAATAAGGCGCAACTGACTCGCTGTTACATCTGTCTATACAAGGTTGACACGCCCCCCCCTCGAAACCTAAAATTCACCAATTGCAAGGTTGACAAACGCCAACCCAGCCCTCTTTCCCATCAGCCTAGAACATACTCTATCCGTTTGAACCTATATATGTTAATCTGCTCCTCGATATTTTAGTGTCGCGCGAAGTAGATCTGTCAAAGTGGTATAGGATCTCGCGTTGACTGGTTGATCAATCACATGGCTTTGTTATTCTCAACTGCTGGGCCTAACTCATCTGGTGAATAAACTGAGGATAGTTTATCTTTTGTTGCATCTACAACTTTGTAGTACTTGATGCCAACAAGAAGCATCACGCAAATATTGAAACCAGTTAGTTCTAATATTAACTGTGGTAGATAAGGGGGTTGTGGAGCTCTGTGGATCGAGTGACAAAGCGGTCTTAGCTTACTTTGAGCGTAACTGTCATGACAACACTAAATCTTCAGCACTGGTCGTCATGGTAGTTACGTTTTACGTAAGGTGAGATCGCTTGCAGGGTTTCAAGTTTGAAATTAGTAGGAGAGCTAAAAATCACTCACTTGGTAGGTTTTAGTAGAGTATTTTTATTATCTAGAAGAGGGATTTCTATTTAGCATAATGTTAAATTGGACAGTTTGGGAGAGCTGAAAACAGTGTACCTAAATCTTTACTTAGGTGAGCTTTAGGTGAGGGTCAGTGATCACTCCTCTCAAATGCGAAGCCCTGCGTTTGTGAAACGGGCCCTTTGGCTGACTTCTCGATTATAGGCCTACTGTGGAGATCAGTCCAACCACTGGCATGTGTAATTGCCACAGAGATACAGGGGGTATCCAATCGTTATCTATAGTGTTAACATTTACACCGAATTATTTCACCAGCACTCCTGATAAAAAGTTTTAAGGCAATGGTTGTTCACAACATTCAAGTAGCACACCTTTAGCAGAGGTTCCCTGTATATGGCGAGTGTAGATCTTAAAAACTCGGTACTAAACGCTACCGGATTCTTCTTAAGAAAAACAGTCAGCTAATCGTAAAAGTCTGGATCTCATATACAACTAGATCCAGGTATCGTCAATGCAGTCTTAGGCTTTAAAGACGATACAGCTATATAACGTCGGCCATGGTGGTGAAACAGAAGGGAGTCACGTGACGCATTTCAGTCTGTTGACTGGGTAGATTTGTCCACAAGGCCCAATGTCAAAGTTTTTGAACCGCCTCAGATTCGAACAGATTTACTGGATAATACCTCCTATAGACAAGGAATAAGGTTATATTTGCCTAGCAGACTCTGTTCAGAACAGCAGATTGATGGCAGTTTTTTCCGTTCGAAAACACCTGCTTTGTCATGTTGTTTTTCGAAAACGACCCGTGTCATTAAGGAGATAATGCAAACAGTACTATACATTTTTAAAGCTCCTGTTCAAGTTCAAACATATCGTTTAGAATGTTTCCTTTTATTAATTGAGCGGCAAAGATTTGAATAGTATTTACTATACACCATATACAAATTTGACCTCTTAATTCATGGTGTATGCCAATACTTTACAGCAAACTTGAATTTTAATTTAAGCTAAAAATGTTTTAAAGGAGCTGTGTAATGATATGATTGTAATGCCAGTTTCATGCTTTTAGTCATTAAAAAATCCTAGTTTTGGTGAAATTCTACGCAAAGCTATTTCCGGTTTTAATCGGAGAATAGAGGTCTCTCAAAATGCCTTACATTTAAAACTATTGAACTCTGATTATTGTGTGGAGTCAAAACTTTTAATCAAATGAAAAAGTTTGCTGTACATCAAATAATTTAGTTTTGTTAAATAGATTTGTATTGTATTAATCCACGTTTCTGTTATTAAGACATCAGTCTTAAATAAAATATTATTATTATTATTATTCTAATTACCTTTTATTATTTTTACTCATTTTATCATTGGGAACACTCTGCGTTGTAATTGGTATGAATAAATGATATATACAGTTATAAGAAATAAAACAGAATTCAAGGGTAAAGAAAAAAACGTTCCATATAATTATGCTGAAATATCCGCCATTTGCTAACCGTTAATAACAGTCAGATGTTCATTTCCATATTTCTCCACATGTACAACGAATTTTTTAATGAAACAAGTTGCAAATCGTTCAGTAAATATTGGACTAATTTGATACGTTTTCTAGGTATCAACCATTTGGGACTACCTTTAAGAATTTGAAGAAATTCACAGAAGAGAACCAAACAGTTTATATATGCATGTTGTAACAAGTCATAGTGGAGGTAAACCCTGATAAATCAAAGTAATATATATACACGCATGTAAATTTATCAAATTCCGAAGTAGGTAAAATATACAACAATTAATATAAAGGATTATTAAGTTTTGATGCAAATATGCTGTCTCTTGAGTTTGCTTCACACTTAACGTAACGTAACGTTGAGTGTGAAGCAAATGCAAGAGAGCATATTTGCATCAAAACTTAATAATCCTCTATATGCATTGTTGTATATTCAGAACTTAAGTTGTATAATCCAAGGTTTTTATTCGCCACCTCAAATTTTACAGCATTGTCAGCCTCGATAGCCACAAAGATCACAATTTGAATTTCTAGTTGATAATTCCTTTAGCCCGAAACATATCTCTGTGGAGGCTGTTCGGGTGACTGTTGGACAGTGTAGTTAGGGCAAATCACCATCAGATCGTTCCGGTCGTAAATAAATATTTTTTTTTATGTTTTTCTTTGGCTAGTAATAGACGTTCATAACATCAAAGTTGTTTACAATAAAGCAAATGACCATCACTATAATTTGTGTCATACATTTATCGATAAATCAACAAGATTACATCCCAATCACAAATCTTTGGTCAGCTTTATTGCTGTACACCAAAGGCTATAGGAAACTGGGTCATTAAAAGCGTAACAATAAACAAACAAATAAAATTGTAAAAATTAAAATAGTCCCTTGAAATAATTAAGGGCCTACATGGAAACGTCACCAGTTGATATATCTAGGAGTGGAAATCCATACGAAAAACGTATGTTGTTTTTATCCGTATTATGACCAGGGCAATAAGAAGGTTTGTCATTCAAATAATAATAATAAAAAGCTCAAAAATAGAATTGTAAAAAATTAAATTGGCGTTAAAAGCGATTTAAGGACCTACATCGAAACGTCACGAGTTGATAAATCTACGAGTTAAAATCCATACTAAAAGTGTTTATTATTATTTGATTTGTACTATGATACATGAAGCTAGAAACTGTGCAAAAACAAACAAATGGCATATAAAAAAAACAGTCGTTTGAAAACGATTTAAGAATCTACATCGAAACGTCATTACTCATCAGCTGATAAATCTGGGAGTTGAAATTCATACGAAAAGGGTTTAGTATTATTTGATCCGTACTATGACATAGATTTTAGGTGGTGAGCATTCAAATAATTCTAATACACAAATAAAATTATAAAAAATTAAATTTGCGTTATAAAGGATTTAAGAACCTACATTGAAATGTCACGACTAACCAGTTGATAAATCTAGGAGTTGAAATTCATACAAAAAGTGTTTATTTTTATTTGATCCATACTATGACGCGGACATTAAGGAGGTGGGTCATACAAAAAATAATAAAAAACTAACAAATAAAATTGCAAAAAAAATAAATTGTCGTTTTAAAGCGCTTTAAGAACTTACGTCGGAACGTCACCACTCACCAGTTGATAAATCTAGGAGTTCATACGAAAAGTGTTTGTTTTATTTTATTCGTACCATGCAATGATACGCTTTTTAATGTATTCATAAAAATATTATGAAAATATGCAGCAAACTCCCATTGACTGCAGGCTTTGAATCCATCCATGCGTGACAGAAACCAAAGCCCGTAAACTTACATCTGTATAGTGTGTTGACATCACAGATAAATCACACACAGGCACACGCTATGGTTTTACATCTGCTCTTACGTTCTAAACAAACAAACATTGCCTAATCTCAAATGAGACCGCAAGTAAGGTTATCAAAGGTTCTGCTGTATACCGTTATCAAGGATGGTGCTTACTAGTAAGCACTCTGTTCTACTACTGTCATAGGTTTTGGGCCGACAGTTTTGGCCATGTTGCAGTGGACAAACAAATGTCACTTTCCCGCGAAAATGTAAGCAATTGCTAAGGTTTTGATAATACAAATGCCGTTATTTCAACCGTTAGTATACGAATGGAACTGTCGAAACAAACTTCCTGATTTGTGTTAAGGATTATTTATTGTCGGTGCCGGCTCTTTTTTGTTGGGTTTTTTTATGGCCGTTTTGAATATTTGTCAGTATGGATGACGACAATGTCACGGGGTATACCGGTTATTGTGAGAGCTTCCCGGATGAACACTGGAGATGTGTAAGTATATAATGTGTTTCTAGTGGTATCAACCTCTCTGGCAAAGACCTATCTCAGGGAACTAGCGAAACAAAACTCTAAATGATATACAGATCAAGTCAATATTCCTACCCTATCAAAGTAACATCACTGTCATTATCTTCAGTTACTACCGAGTTTACCGGCTCCAACTCGTGTTATTGTCCTACATTGGGATTTGAAGTAGGCCTCAAATCTTCAATTAAGTAGACCTCCTGTCTTAATACAGGTTTAAAATTCTAATCCAATGAACTCTGTGTTGTTTTATTAGGTAAACATGCCTAACAAGGGGAAGCCACAATGCCTTCTATTAACATGTCAGGTTTATAGTCAAGGCGGAAAAGAGACAAATGACGGGTTAGCAACAGATACCTTAACCGTATTTATGGATTATTAACAAGGCTGGTGGGCTATTCCAAGTCCGTTTTACTGAGTTTTGTGCACTCTCGCCCTGTATCTCTGCAGAGATTTACGTATTATTTACAAGGCTAGTGGGCTATTTCAACTCCGTTTTACTCAGTTTTGTACACTGTCTCTCTGTATCTCTGCGGAGATTTACGTATTATTTACAAGGCTGGTGGGCTATTTCAAGTCCTTTTTACTCAGTTCTGTGCACTCTCTCTCTGTATCTCTGCAGAGCTCTGCCTCTTTATCTTTAGTTTATGGGCTCAAGTTTTTTGTTTTTACCTTTTCCTTAAAATTATCTAAAGAACGAGATTTGTTTGTTTTAACCTTTATCTGAGGATGTGCGTGTGGGGTATATTTGCTCTATATCGTGAGAATTGCTTTGCCTTTGTTCGAGAAGTCTGTCATAGTAAGACATGACGACTGATATGGATGTACAACTTCTGGATATAATTGGGAAGCGACGTTTCGATCTCGATGCTAAGACCGTTATGAAGCAATGGTTACAATCTCAACAAATATACTTTAAATAATAAAAGAACATTCTATAACTTGTTTAGAAATTGACGTT
>JARFOD010103743.1:0-16213 GCA_031763545.1 Mopalia muscosa
CGAGTCGTTTATTTTTCGTAAGACAGAGAATTTTACGATCGGCATCGACGCCCATTTAACACGACCAATGCAACAAATTAACGCTAATGAGCCGTGTTACAAAGACAAACAAATAAAACATGCACCTCACCTTATGCACAAACAGCATCTAGGCTCCATCTTACATTTGCGTCGTAAAGGAGTGTCTTAGCTTATTGTTGTTATTTTGAATACATACTCATTTCCCAACACAATTATTTATCTATACATATATTATTTTATCTAAGGCCAAAGGACACCAGTTCCAAATAATTAGCACATCTTTTAATCTATTTCTGCACTTATATAAATTCTCTGTTATCTTCAATCGCTAACTTTTTATGGTGGTCCGTTTTCAACTTCTTAAAACTGCATACAGTTATTTTTATCGAATCGCTCAGATACATTTTTGTAGTCGGACATGCACTGGTGTTCCCCGTCTTCAGGTGTTTGCCGAAACCATCAGCCTGGCCGGAAACAGGGACATATCACGACCTGTCTTCTCGGGCAACAAGTAACTTGGTAGTTTCCCTATCGAGATACAATCATGTCATATTACATTGACTGAACGTCTCGGTAAGCTCATTGCAGGATTTTGTTAACAATATTTGTCGACAATTGTGTTGGGATAGAGAATAACTGCCCTCCCCTTCTAAAGTTCATTTCTTTTAGACCTTGTGTTATAGCTAAAGATGTCACACAAAAGAGTTTTAGTAGACAAAATGAAGTAAAAGAAAAATAATACAATACAATTAGTGTTCATAAACAATTTTGATATAAATATTTATCTTATAAGTTAAGTTATCTACCTAAAGAGAATATAATTTGTACGGTACTGCACTATGACAATATTAATTGGTGTTCCACTAGTGTTAGTTGCTAACAATCACGGGATCACTTCGTTACAATATAGCAGAATTTAGTATTAGTCCCACTGGCGTTTGTGTGGGATGTCACACTGACCCACGTCAATTATCAACGTTATTCTCTCACGCACTCGCTGATGATATTTTCCGTACCACTTAAGGTTAGGGATCTTGTCATAAGAACAATTCCAGTGCATCCTCATGTATTGGTTCAAGTCCTTGTAGGTGTTTATTTAGAAAAAAAGACACCTAGGAAATATGTACATGTTCCCTCAAAATGTAAAATTGACATCATCTGATATAAAATGAGAATTAATGCATACTTTAATACATGGGTGTGATGTTGTCCCTGTCTTCAAATTGAAAAAAGTAATTTACAGGGTTTTACTGACACGTCCAAAAGGGGAAATACTGGGAGAGTCCGGGTATCGTTCGGTGTCTCAGAATTAAAATACGGGTATTGTAAGCGCATTTCAAATGACTTGTCTGTTTTATAGCTGTGTAAGATTTCGGAACCTCTGCGACATGTAACACCATTGTGTCATCAAGGTTTGTTTGGGTTCAAGCTCACTCAGATATCCAGAGGAATGAAATAGATTAGCACTTTTAGCTTCTGAATGTTTTTCCTTAGTTAAGACAAAATTTTTTTCAAGCCTGGCAAAACTTATTGGAACATTGTACAAAAAGAAGATTCCCCCCCCCCCCCCCGCCCTCAAAATTTACCCTTCTCCTGGGCCTTCCTCTCCAGGAAAGACGAGACAATACCATTCACATAACTTACGGAGCATTTCCATGTAAATTCACGATGCGTCTGTTGAATTAAGCGACCCTGATATTAAAGATAGTTGAAATCCCCAGAAAATAAAAAAACATGCGTTTCAAAACTCACAATATAGATCTGCATGATAAGGAGGCTGATAACGTCCTGACGCGAAGTGTTTCCTGATGTCACTCTTAAGGCATGTGAATGAAATGAATGGAAGTTAAACAGAGTTCTTTTTGGGATATCAGAAGTTTCTGGTATATAATAAATTCATATAATGGCTGAATGTGCAGCAAATTTTTACAAGTGATTGGCCGTGATGACCTTCACTATGACCTTCGATATACAAGTTGTAACTATCTCGTTGTCGTTGTTTCACATAGAAAATCAAAGAGATTGTCACTGATAAGAATAATGTAACGGGGTAAATTAGAGAAGCCAGACAAAATCAAACAGGCATGTTGCTTACAGGCTATGTTTGCTTCATAAAAGTCACATAATATATAAACATAGTAATTTGTGACTTATCAATTCAATAAAGGAGGTAAATTTTGGTCATGAATACAAATGAACAATTTTTTTCGATAAAAACAAACATTTGATATATTTAGTTTTAATTTATTCCTGTCACTCAATATTTTCAAATTGTTTCCAAGAAGTCCATATAATTTTCTGTTGTTGATTACTGCGAAAATAGGTTTAAGGTATGCTCTTCCAAAAAAAGAAACGCAACATCTTAAACAAAATTTAAAACATGAATTCTTCCAAAAAATATCGCATCTGAGACAGGACAACGTGATCATGTTATAATGTAAATGTCCGATAATTGATTTTAGGCATCTGATAGTGGCTGTTGATAACATGTGACTTTTGGGACAGTGCGTCTTTGTGTAACGCTGCAGGAAGAAGTTGTTGGGCAGTTGCACGTGCGAATCATGCCAAATCATTAAACAAGTTTAATGGTTATAAAAGACACATAGCCGTTCAATTGAATTGAGTTGTTAAATTGTTTCTCCAACCTGCTACGATATGCCAAGAAGCAGCTACTCAGAACGTCGATATTGGTCGTCTCCTGGCCGGAATCACAGAATGCAATCGGTAGACTTTATCATGTCCATCGGAGAACAGTTTCCAACGGTACCTACGATCCGGTTCAACAGCTGACCGTAAACGTTCTGGTCGACCTAAGGTCACAACAGCAGCCAAAGATCTCTACATCCGGTTGCTTCATCTGGGAAACCTGACCATAAGAGCAACAGAAACCGCATCAAATGTTCCTGGTATCAGGAGAATATCGGCACAGACAGTCAGAAGCCGTCTCTGTCAATACGGCTTACGCGCCAGACGTCCATACTTTGGCGTAGTACAGAGACAACATCATCGACGTGCAAGGGCCCGATGGTGTAACAGATTAAGGGACTAGAACGTGCGAAACTGGAGACGAGCGTGATTTAGTGATGAATCCATATTCAAGCTGCAGAAAAGAGATGGTCGTACACGTGCCTACAGACGCCGGAATGAGAGGTTCGCAAGGAACTGCGTCCTTGAGGTCGACAATTTCGGCGAAGGAAGTGTAATGATGTCGGGTGCCATATCCTGCGCCCGAAAAATCAACTGGTGCACATCCCTGGCAACCTTAACGCCGATCGATATAGAGATGAGGTTTTGACACCACACATGCTGCCCATAATGGACCTCTGTAGAGAAAATTTTTAGCAATACGACGCTTGGCCGCACAAAGCTCGTGCTACTGTTGAGTTTCTAAATAACCAGAATATAACAGTGTTGCCCTGGCCGTCCAAATTACCAGATTTGAACCCAACCCACAGAAGGCTTAATAGAGATGGCGCAGTCCGTTTCCCGACTGATGGAATGTTAAATATTTAAAGCAGTAGGTTCACGGATACGATTTCGTTTAGTGAGCATTTTTCCTTGATGCAGAACGGAAGCTAACGTTCAAATTGCGACTGATAGGTCGCCATTAAATACTCTGAGAAATATTTAAAAGGAATGCAAAGGAGACCTAATACTCGGTATTGTACAGAGTCGTCCCTTACATGGCGGAGTGTGATCTTAGCAAGTGTAATTATACACAGTGAGGTCAAATGTACCAAAGGCAGATATAGCATCATGTGATGGACACTTTTGACATAATAACGGCTGTATAACAAACAAACTTCGAGCCAGGCCGATAAAACACGTCCCTTTATATGTTATATGCATGTAGGAGGTTTTTGTCACATAGAGCCTTCCAAAGCATTTAAGGATACTCTAACCGCCCCTCAGCTAAAAATTGGCGCTTTTTTATTATTGCATATTCGATGCATAATAATCGTATTTGCCGAGAAATTTTCAGACATTTTACTGGCCGAGGAAATATCCAACGTAAGACTCTTGCAAAAATTTTGTGAATACATCGGCTGATTAGTTAAATATTGACGTCTCTTAAACTATCTGTTTTGGTATTAGTTATATGTTATGTGTTGGAAACATTTGTCACATAGAACCTTCCAAAGCATTTTAAAGCAAACATCACTACCTTACGTTCCAGTTGAGCTGTGACACGACAAAAAACAACTCTGTCACTATACTATACTATACTATACTATTTTATACTATACTATAGACAAAAAGGGAATTGTGTGTCGAAGACTTCACTATTATGAAACAATACAGTTCTTAAAATAAATAATTGCAATTGAGGACATCTTCGTACCGGTATAAGGACAATTTGTGTAAATATACTATGGTATTTAACACATCAGAGAGTCAGAAAATGTTTGTTAGGTTTCGGCTAATAGGCGTAGAGTGTCAGTGATAATCACGGACAGTGTTGTCAGTACACTATGTTAGCCAATCTAAATGAATCCATTCCGGGGCCATTGTGATTGAATTTGCTGAGGAAACACTTTTAGATCTGGATAATGTTAGCCTCTACAGAGTATAAAGGAGCCTGGTATACATGGGGCAAACATCTTCTGTTGTGTTTGTCGCAACGAAATGTACTCACGAACAGCCAGAGGATCTTCTCCTACATTGTAGCTAAACAAATGGTGATCGGTTTCTATCGAATCAATAAACATATAAAGACAAAAGGCCTACGGTGCTGAATATGATGTATGTATTCGTGAGAAAGAATGTTGTTCTATTTTTTTCTGGCCACCTAATAAATGCAGGTACAAAAGTACATAACGCCAAAAATACTGAACTATCAAAGATCGCATGTGTCTGCAAGTCTGCAAACGAGTATCACCCAAAGCTATTTCTGTATTATTTTGTATCATGGATTAGAAAACCGTCCGTTTTTTAAATCTAAATCTTCATTATTGCTATTGGCTGATGTGTTAATACTTAATACGTAAAGCGGACATAGACGATTGATTGACGTCCTGATGAGACTCTCTCTTTCACAATTGAATAAATCCCTCAACCGATCTGTAAATACACCTTGCACATCGATTTCGTGTGTCATCATATTCCTTAACATTTCGGTATTCGCATTGATTTTAACGATGACCCTACATTCTGGTCTGTGCGCCGTATGATTTGACATCAATAAGTTATCATACCAAAAGTTCACGTCGTGTCAACCAGGTTCCATGGGCCCATTATTATTAAATACACAAGCTCGAAATAAAGGCCGGGATATCAAAATGGCCAAGAGCGTTATTTTGGGTACACGGTTGTCTCATGATTTAAGTCGCATGGCGTTTAACCGCGCTATCGGCACCTCAAAGTCCTGCTTCGGAAACCATTGATACAAATTTGTTACAAAAGTAAATAAACACCAAATGAAGTGTGCATAAACTTCCCACAGTGTTTGTTTTCAGTGTGAAATATAACCGGTTAGGGAAGGATCCACTGATAAATCTCGAAGAGCGTTTTCAAAACTGATGGGTAAATGGATGACACCAATGTCACGATGACCTTGAATAACTATCTGTTGACGTTTTATTCAAAAATCCAATATTTACATTCAGCACATTATGCATCCCTAATTAAATCTGACCAGATATAAATGGCGGAAATGTGTTTGAACGATCCCATGATTAATGGGTTTCTGTGAACCATGGAGCAACGTGTTCATGTCATTAAAAATGACACTATAAACAGTGTGTGAGAAAAGCAAGTGCAGACCTAGGCTTAAGCAGATGTGTAAATTCGTTGCTTGCACTTTCCCAATTGTTTCCCCGTGAAAACCACTTTTCTGCAGCATTTTTGTGAGGAATTTCTTGACATGAACGCGATGATAGAGTTCTTTGGTATTTTTAGTTTTGCTGTTATGCATTGTTTGCTGAATGTCACACAGTATAATGACTGAGTTAATATTATGTGACTTATCAATCCAATAGACGATGTTAATTTCGGTCAACAATAAAATTACAATTAGAATGACACCAACCAACTACTAAATTATGCGACTGAAAAATGGCATTTTAAATATTGTTTCAATTATTACTAGTGTTCAAGTTGTGGCCATTTTCTGTGATTTAATACTTTAAAATGATCCAAGTATACAAACGTTCTGTTTTGTTTTAAATTACTCCCGTAACAATTTGAAAGTATTACATCCCAAGAATTGTTCGATACTTAGCCCGTATCCTTAGGTTAGCAAGAGATGGCGACACCTGCTTTCGGCTTGATGGACTGGTAAATGGTTAACGCAGTAAGCACATGTTTACGTTTCTGGATAAATGGGGAAGTTTTTCCGAACCGTAACGAAATTGAAAACATTCGATTCCGATTGATTGGGCGTCTTTCAAAAATCTCAGAAATACATGAACGGAATAGCAAGTAGACTAAATATTTGTTGTGGTAACGTGGCAAAGCGATCTTAGCAAGGGTAGAATTATAACCATAACGAAAAAGCGAATTAAACATCAGGTATATATCTGATGAGTCTGTTATCCACATAATTGAACAGTTAGCGTTCCAGTATTGATCCCTTCCTGTGACGTAATATTTTCCACTTGTTTTCGAAGTAAACCCCCAGTAACTCAAGATTTTTAGGATATTATGCCATCTGCTTCCGGCTTTATTATTAAGTAATCGTTTACGCAGCAAGCACATGTCTACGTTTTTGTTTCGTGTGGCATTTCACATGTAGTTGAACGGAAGCGAAAAGTTGTAATTCCGATTTACGGGACGCATTTTAGAGGCCTTACAATCACAAGAAATTAATAAGAACGTCAATTAATCGTGTGTTGTGTAACTGACGCCGATTGAACTAAACTTGTTTAATCACACGGAGTCAATGGACGGAAACCTATCTTATGTTAACAGTATCAGCTCCATGTGAGTGACACTTTTGACCATTCTCTACCAGGGTTACTAGACCTTTCAGTCACTTCAGTCTCTATCATCATGTCAGTTTTTCACATTTTACATTTGTCCAGTGTGTGTTATTTAGACACAAGAAAGTGTTATTGTTAAACTAATGGGTGATTTCTATCGTCGACAAACTGTCTGTAGATATCGGATGTGCTTTAAGTTCGTAAAGTTTGCACGTTATTGCCAGAATCGTGTTGAATTCTTCACTTCGGTGGAAGGTATTTTGCTATTCAGGTTTTTGGGGACTTATTTTAGACGTTGGCGGCGATTAAAAGGAGTGGATAGACCAGAACTCAGAAGAGATATAGACATTTGACATGATAGCGGCTGTAAAATAAAACAACACTTACAGCTAGGCCGAGAAAACATATAACCTTAAAATGTTGTACAACTGTAACGAAGGAAAGAATAAAACATCCTTTTAAATGAAGTTGTTAGTTTGAAGACACCATAGCATTAGTTTAGTTGATGTCACAAAAACTTTTACCATTTGTAAAACCTTCAATATATTTCCTCTTAGGTGCTGGGATGTAATACCTGATAAAATGTTTAAAAGGATACGAAGAAGATTATATAAGAAGATATCTGATCGTGAATGTAATTTCACGTATCAGAGAGACTGGAAACGGTGGTGAGGCGTTTTCTAATAGATTAGGGGCTTCATGGCTAACCTCAGACTTAACACTAAAATTCTCTTGTGAGAAAATACAAATTTAAATCCAATGAGGGACGGTTTACACGGAAATAAACACAAACAAAATAAACACTCAAATGACTCGAGTTTATTTCTGTATTATTTTGTATTTTATTAGGAAGTTGTCTTTTCAATGTAAATGGTATTTTGGTTATACCTGTATGAAGAGGCTATGAAGCTTATATCTTAAAGTGACAATTTGTTGCAGGAGCTAACAAAGACATTTTTCAAAACTGAAATCGACGCTCTAAGTCTAGGCTCTAGCAACATTATAATATATAGACTTAACACTCATATTCTCTGGTGAGAAAATACAATTTTAAATCTAATGAGGGAAGTTGGTCTGTCTTTTCAATGTAGGCTAAATCGTATTTGGCTATACCTGTATGAAGATTAAAGTCTTCACAAACCATGTACGAACTGGCAGGTTTCAATCTTAGATACTGTCTGCTGTCAAAACACTGTCCCGTCCTTAAAGGGAATGGCTGTGGCCAGACCATATTCTCAACGGTTTACAGACGTCATTTTCCAAATAATTATCGCATAGTATATAAAAAAAATAAACAACTGCACATACCAAGTTTGTCTATTTGTTGAACCCCCAGCGCTAAATGACGGTACGTCGATGGCATCAGAGAACAGACTTATTTCTTTTAAATGATTCGGTGACAGTTTTGTTCTCTCATATGTTCTGACTTTTGTCATCTATGGCAGAAACAGTGACACATTGAAGTATGTTTTCTGAAACGACAAGCACCTGGTGATATGCCAATTGAGACACAATCATGGAAAGGATATTTACATCAGTGTGATTGGATAGCTAGGTAAAAGGATTTCAATGAATTTTCTCCGAGCGCCTGAAATATCTTTTGGCAATTGTGTATGGATAGGAAACGATAATAGACTAATCCATGCTTTCATTTGCTGTAGTAAATAAACGTACAGATACAACTGTAAAGCCATGCAGACCTAAATCTAAGAACTATCAGGCGCGGACATTTTCGTTAACAATTCGATCTGTAAAGATATCCGTGATGCATACTTTAGTTTTTTTTTTCTAGAGATTTCCTTCCTCAGAATAACAATTTTCTGACTTTTTCAAATTCCAAGAAACAGCTGTCCAATATCTGAAACAATTAAACGGCAGCACAACTACTAACAAGAAAAATCGATACCATTGCCCATAAAAACCGAAGATTAAAGCACTGTTTCAAGTGATCGACATAATTTAGAGTTGATATCCAGGAGTCAAATTATTAGTCGTCACATTTTGGGATTTAAAACTTTCCAATTATAGTTATCCCAATTGCACTCTATCGGTCATTCCATTCGTTTTGCGTCACAAAAAATACTGACATTGATGGATGCAAAACGATTCCGTAATTGCTCTGATGTATCAAATTTTTAAGTTATTCGCTGTGTTACAAATACCGGTTATTTCTTTGTTATATCAAATGGAATATCGTTTAAGCTGATCAGATTGTGGTATTGAACTATTCACTTTTCTTTCAAGCTCAAGAGATTTAAACTTTAAAGTGGATTTTTTTTTAGTTGACAATATAATAAATCGCTCAACAACCCTGGCCATCGCCTTGTGCAATCGTCCTTAACTATTTGCACATGTTATTGACTTTCTCACTCATAGGCAATACACTATAATTTTCAGAGTTATACTACTTGTGGATTACATTGTGTATAAGGCTGTTAATATCTTGTCGTCCTTTGACCCGATGATGAGCTACCAACTCACAACTCGCACAGTAGAAGAAGGTGAACACAAAATAATGTGGCACGGTGGGAGTAATTTCTAGGACCATAGACAAAATATACCGTTAGGTGTTGGTTAATAGACGTAAAAGTTTGGTAATAACCACAGACAGTGATGTCAGTTAACAATGTTAACCGATCTCAATGATTCCAGCCCGGCGAGATCTTGTCAGATTTTCAGGATCAATGTCCGTCTTAGATCTAGACAATGCTTCCTTTACAGGGTATAAAAGAGAACATAATATAAACCGAAGTACCTATTTCTTCATGTCTATTTTGGAAATAGTGTTATGTAATCACATTTATATGTGTGATCAGTTTGAAACAGACACGAGATGACCGATAGATGACCGATAAAGCAACCAGTTGTAGTAGTTTAGTAATAATATTACGTATGCGCCCAGTACTATAAACAGAGTTATCAAGTATAAAATCAAATATTTTCTGATCCTGATGACCAAAAAAAGGGTTTACCACATTTAACCTCTTAACTAGGCCTCTGTTTCTCATCGCAATTCACAGGGAATTGACCAACTGGTTGTGGACATTTGCTGTAAGAATGGCATTTTTCGGGAAAGAATTTTCGAAAATATTGGCTGACAAAAACGACACATGAATTACATCTTCTGTTTGAAATTTAACGGCTTTCAAATGATCGTTCAATAAATCGCTTTGCATTTTCACAAGTGATAGATTTGGATTGACTATTTACAATAATGGGGGAAATGTGTTAGGGGGATTCGAGATCAGCCTGATTAATGGATTTCAGCGATCTTTCCAAATTCATTTCGCCTAAAATAGGAATATCACCAGGCAGGTGTGTCAGTTAATGATAGGTTTAATCGGGGGTAACAGGTCTATAGGTATTGTATGAGTTAAACAATCGGCAGGTGTAAAAAAGGGCTAGCATTTTTTGGTTCCTCTTGATTTATTTTAAAGAATAAAATAAAATTTGAATATTTGCTAGATCGTATCTGATCATCATTCTTAAACGTGACACAAACACATTGATACAGTATTGTTTCTAGAGAGTTTCTCAGATGACTGGAGTGAAACAGTTGGTTGCTATTTTGTGTACATTACTCTCATCCGGCTATATAGTATAACGCATCACGTAGACTTGGTTGTAAATAATAAGTGACAAAGCCGTACAGAAATACTGGACAGCTTCGATCAAAAACATAAATGAAGCATTTGAATCAGTTATTGTATAAAGTTGACAAGTAAGGGTCCACACATTGACCTTTGCCCTTGAAATACTTTTTTTGCAGTATTTTCTAAGAAAAAGACAACATCTCACGACTAACATGCTTTCGGCTTAATTCTTGACACACCAAGCATATGTCTGGGCATTTGGTTCGTAATGAATTCCACACGACTTTAAACCGAGGTCAAGGTGTCAAAATCCTTTTTTAGAAGCCACAGAAGTCATGAAATAAATTCTATCGACACTTCTAGTTTCTTCCTCTGTCGTTATGATAATGACCTGGAATGAACTTAACAGGGTTCAATTGTTCTTCTTGTCATACAGCTTCTACTGGTTTATGGTATCACGTGAGTCTTCTGTAAAATGAGTAGTTAAAGTTATAACTTTGTAATCGTAAAGATTACTGAAAGAAACAGATATGAATTCAATATCTTAAAATGAAAAGCAGTATAGTAAGGAATCAAAAAAACCAACATGTTTACAACGACTTCAATCGAAGCTCCATAGATAGGTGCTTTCCCAATTGCAATGCATAGTCTTACCGTTGACGTTCTGTTGTGTGAAAATAATATAAACAAAACTTTAAATCAAATGATGTAAGGTTCACACGGTAACACACAACACGGTAACACGCACTAACACGGTAACACACACTAACACAGTAACACACACTATATAACACGGCTACAAACACTAACACGGTAACACACAATAATAATCATATCTGCAGAGGCATAACACCCAAAGCCATTTCAGTATATTTTGTGTCCCGCGTTACAAAGATCGTCTGTCCTTCGAAAGTAAGTGGTATTTTTGTAAGGCCCGAATGAAGATTAACGTTTTACCAAAAGATCAACCATTTAGCAACTGTCAGGCTCCAATCTGAACGATTGTCTGTTACCTAAATACGTTCCGCTCCTGAAGGTGATTGTCCGTGACCGGAATAGCTATTGAATCTAGGTACAAACAGAGGCGGTAGTCAGTTACCTATTCACAAATTAGGTAATATAAAACCCCAAACAAGCATATCAAGTCATTGGACTAATTTCACGCATTACTGGGGTAGAAAGTGTTTGTTAGGAGTTCTGGGAAAACATTTTTCAAAACTGAAATCGAAGCTCTAAGTCTAGGCTCTAGCAACATTATAATGTATATACATCTTTAATCCAACAAGGGACGGTTTACACGGAAAGAAATACAAACAAAATAAATACTCAAAAGGCAAATGACTGGAGTTTATTTATGTATTATTTTGTATCGCGCATTAGGAAGTTGGTCTGTCTTTTCAATGTCAATGGTATTTTGGTTATACCTCTATGAAGAGTAACGTTTTCACAAACCATGTACGAACTGGCAGGTTTCAATCTTAGATACTGTCTGCTGCCAAAATACTGTCCCGTCCTTAAAAGGAATGTCTGTGGCCAGAATATATTCCCACCGGTTTACAGACGTCATTTTACAAATAATTATCGCATTGTATATGACAAAAATAAACAACTGTACATAACAAGTTTGTCTATTTGTTGGATCTCCAGCGTTAAATAACGGTACGTCGATGGCATCAGAGAACAGACTAATGTCTTTTGTTCTCTCATATGTCCTGATTTTTGTCATCTCTGGCAGAAACAGTGACACATTGAAGTATGTGTTCACATTTGTGATATGCCAATTGAGACACAATCATGGAAAGGACATTTACATCTGTGTGATTGAATAGCTCGGTAAACGGATTTCAATGAATTTTCTCCGAGCGCCTTAAATATCTTTTGGCAATTGTTTATGGATGGGAAAAGATAATAGACTAATCCATGCTTTCATTTGCTGTAGTAAATAAACATACAGATACAATTGTAAAGACAGACGTAAATCCAAGAACTACCAGGCGCAGACATTTTCGTTAACAATTCCATCTATAAAGATAACCGTGTTGGATACTTTTTTCTAGCGATTTCTTTCCTCAGAATAACAATTTTCGATCTGTTCTGACTTTTTAAAATTCAAAGAAATAGCTGTCCAATCTCTGAAACAATTAAACGGCGGCACAACTACTAATCAGAAAATTCGATACCATTGCCCATAAAATAAAACATAACTTGGTAGAAGATTAAAGCACCGCTTCACGTGATCGACATAATTTAGAGTTAATATCCAGGGAGTCAAATTATTAGTCGTCACATTTTGGGATTTAAAACTTTCTAATTATGGTTTTCACAATTGCACTCTATCGGTCATTCCATTCGCTTTGTGTCACAAAAAATACTGACATTGATGGATGCAAAACGATTCCGTAATCGCTTTGGTGTATCAAATTTAAAGTTATTCGCTGTGTTACAAATAGCGGTTATTTCTTTGTTATATAAAAATGGAATATCGTTTTAGCTGATCAGATTGTGGTATTGAACTATTCACTTCTTTCAAGCTCAAGAGATTTAAACTTTAAAGTGGATATTTTTTAGTTGACAATATAATCAACAACCTTGGCCATTGCCTTGTGCAATCGTCTTTAACTATTGGCACATGTTACTGACTTTCTCGCTCATAGACAATACATTATACTTTTCAGAGTTTTACGCCTTGTTGATTGCATTGTGTATCAGGTTGTTAATACATGTATCTTGTCGTCATTTGACCCGATGCTGAGCTACCAAAGTCGCAGAGTAGAAGAAGGTGAACACAAAAGATTGTCGCACCGTGGGAGTAATTTCTAGGACCATAGACAAAATATACTGTTAGGTGTTGATTAATAGACGTAAAAGTTTGATAATAACCACAGACAGTGATGACAGTTAACTATGTTAACCGATCTCAATGATTCCAGTCCGGCGAGATCTTGTCAGACTTTCATAATCAATATCCGTCTTAGATCTAGACAATGCTTCCTTTACAGAGTATAAAAGAGAACATAATATATACCGAGGTACCTATTTCGTCATGTCCATTTTGGGAATAGTGTTATGTAATCACATTTATATGTGTGGTCAGTTTGAAACAGACACGAGATGACCGATAGATGACCGATAAAACAACCAGTCGTAGTAGTTTAGTAATGATATTACCGTATGCGCCCAGTACTATTAACAGAGTTATCAGGTATAAAATCAAATACTTTCTTATCCTGATGACCAAAAAACGGATTAAGTACGTTTAGCCTCTTAACTAATCCTCTGTACCGCATTGCAACTCACAACTCACCAATTGGGTTTGAAAATTTGCTGTAAAAATGGCATATTTAGGGAAAGAATTGTTGAAAACATGGGCCGACATAAACGACAAATGAACTACATCTTCCGTTTGAAATTTAACAGGCTTTCAAAAGATCGCTCAATAAATCACTTTGCATTTTCACAATTGCTAGATTTAGAGGTGGTATGTCACGATGACCTTGGATGCGCGAGCTAAACTGGTTTCCTGATGTTGTTTTCATGAATTGACTATTTACATTAAGCACCTTATGTACGCCCAATTAAATCTGAGCAGATGTTAATGGCTTAAACTTGTTACAGGGATTCGAGATCAGCTTGAATAATCGATTTCAGCGATCTTTCCAAATCCATTTCACCGAAAATATCAATATCACTATAGTAGGGGGACAGGGAGTCTATAATTCGGATAGGCTAAATAGGGGATAACTGGTCTATGAGTATTGTATGGGTTGGACAATCGACAGGTGTCCACTAGGCTGAACCGAAGTCAAGGTGTAAATTCCTTTCTTAGAATCAGCAGAAGTTATGAAATAAATTCCATTGACACTTGTAGTTTAATCCTCTGTCGTTATGATAATGACCTGGGATGAACTTAACAGGGTTCAATTATTCTTCGTGGCATACAGCTTCTCCAGGTGTATGGCATCTATAAAAGTATGACGTTAAAGTATTAACCTTTTTATTGTAAAGATTACTGAAAGAAACAGATATGAACCCAATATCTTAAAATGAAAAGCAGTAGAAAGGAATGAAACAACCAACAAGTTTACAAAAACTTTAATCGAAGCTCCATATTTAGGTGCTTTCCCAATTGCAATGCATAGTCTTACCGTTGACGTTCTGTTGTGTGAAAAAAAAATAAAATAAAATAAACTTTAAATCAAATGACGTAAGGTTCACATGGTAACACACACTAACACGCACTAACACGGTACCACGAACTAGCAGGGTAACACGCAATAACACCGTAACTCACACTAACAATCAGATCTGCAGAGGCAAATCACCCAAAGCCATTTCAGTACGTTTTGTGTCGCGCATTAAGAAGATCGTCTGTCCTTCGAAAGTAAGTGATATTTGATGAGGCCTGAATAAAGATTAACGTTTTCAAAAACCATTTACCAACTGGCAGGTTCCAATCTGAACGATTGGCTGGTGCCTAAATACGTTCCTCTCCTGGAGGGGATTGTCTGTGACTAGAATAGCTATATTGACTGTAGATGTAAACAGAGGTGGTAGTCAGTTACCTATTTACAAATTAGGTAATGTAAAACCCCAAAGAAGCATATCAAGTCACTGGACTAATTTCACGCATCACTGGGATAGAAAGCGTTTGTTAGGAGTTCTGTGAGAGCAGAAGGCTTCAGCGGATAGTCACAGACAGAGTTGTCCAAAACTGTTGACAGGTTATAAGAAAGCCCTATCCCTGGAAATATTTATTGAGTTTGTCTAACCAATAAACACGTATAGAAATAACGCCCACGATGCCATAGATCATGTGTGAATTCCTAAAAAAGATCGATACTGTTCGATTTATTGCCGGTAACGTAATTAATACGAAATTAATTAACGACAAAGAAAATGATGTATCTATCACTCAGCGAAGACAGTGTTATAGAAATTGCTGATAAAACAGTTAACCGGAAAAGAAAAAAAAATCTCTACCTGTGAAGCATCACAAAATTCACACAGGTATTCTAGGACGCACATGTTTAATGTTTAATTCTTGTTACAAAGTCATCTAAGCGAATAATTTATTTTTCGTAAGACAAAAAATTTTACGATCGGCATCGACGCCTATTTAAAATGACAAATGCAACAAATTAATGCTAATGAGTTTCGTGTTACTAGCAAAGACAAACAAATAAAACCTCACCTCATCCACGAACAGCATGTAGGCTCCATCTCACCTTTGTGTCGTAAAGGAGTGCCTTAGCTTATTGTTGTTCTTTTGAATACATACTTTCGCAATACAATTATTTAACTATACATATATTATTTTATCAACAGCCAAAGGACACCACGTTTCAAATAATTAGCACATCTTTTACTCTATTTCTGCATTTATATAAATTCGCTGTTATCTTCAATCGCTAACTTTTTATGGCGGTCCGTTTTCCACACTTAAAACTGCATAGAGTTATTTTTATCGACTCGCTCATATACATTTGTGTGGTCTGACATGCACTGATGTTCCCTGTCTTCAGGTCTTCAGGGAGACCATCAGAACGGAAACAGGGACATATCAGGGTCTGTCTTCTCCGGCAACACGTAACTTGGTCGTTTCCCTATCGACATACATGTCAAATTACTTTGATTCAAGTCTCAGTAAGCTGATTGCAGGATTTTGTTAACAATATTTGT
>JARFOD010103754.1:0-16213 GCA_031763545.1 Mopalia muscosa
ATGAACCATCTGATACGGATAAATATACGATGCCTCTGTATCTGTGTGGTGAGACTCATAGGTATATGATAAATGTAGATATGTCTTCAAGTTATGTTTTGACAAATCGTGTTGTAGTTGTTTGCATTAACAACTTTCACCGCGTTTATTTGATAAGCAAGCTCAAAAACTTGATGGTTAAATATAGAAGCACATAAACATGGCAACTGACATGAAAAATAACGATGACTGATGTCACGACAATCTTACCGTCGTTCAGAAAGACATTATGGTATAAGCTGCCTCCTTATTCTCGCGGTGTACGTGATTATAGTGAAGTCTCGTTTAGTCACACTCACGGTGAGTTCATGTGAACCCTCGACTTTGTTTTCAGTTATATCCCTGCTTAAGAGTTTAAGTGATGAAATGCTTTTTAGAATGTTATACTAATTGTATATATTTATGCTAATACAGGAATCCCGGAAAACGATCTGAGTAGTCTTGGTCACTAGTAGACTCAATGAAATGAAAATGGCATTTATCAGTGCTATTCTGAATACATTTCATTGTCATTGGATACATCTTTAAATATTCTTCAGCTCTTTTTTATATGTACTCTCTTACTTGATATGAAGAGGTCGCACTTGCTTTGTTGAACAAACTATTTAATTATAGGAGAGGATAAGTGGGGACTCCATGACTTTGTAAAACACACACATAACATAGTTCTTAACCAGTCAATGTCCTGAAATATGACCTATTTTCTCCATAGAGATAACAGCAATTCAATGAGTCAATGGATCAATTAATTATTAATTCAGCTGAATAAAATACGAGAATCGATAAATCAGCCAATTGGATCAGCTAAATATTATCTGGTTGGGATATAAATAAACTAATTCCCACATTCATATGATTGTTTCGGATTTAACGTCTTCCTTAAGGGTTTTCACTAACATAACGACGGATCGTCCATCTCTACTCGGTCTTATGTAAATATGGTACAGCATCAGCAAGAATTCTCACAACTACCACACTATGTGTGACTCCCTCGTGTTCCCGAGGTCGACTAAGGTCTCAATCTGCACATTTAGGCGACCAAGTCCAACTTGCTCACCTCTGAATCTCTTGTAAACAAACTAACAGCTTTAAACTGCTAATTTGATATAGTGGTATTTTACTCCTGTATACAAAGTTACAGCTTTAAACTGCTAATTTGATATAATGGTATTTTACTCTTGTAAACATAGCTACAGCTTTAAACTGCTCATTTGATATAGTGGTCTTTTGCTCTTGTAAACATAGTTACAGCTTTAAACTGCTCATTTGCATGATATATAATGGGATTCGAACCCGGAACCTCTAGATTAGAAGTCCAACACTGTATATATCTAGTTTGAATAATTGAAGATTGAAAAATTTGATTGTCTTCACCGGGATTTGAACCCGGGACTTTTGGGTTACAGGCCCAATACTCTACCGACTGAGCGACAGAGGATTCCGGCAGAATGAGTATCGAGTTCTAACCCAGTAAGTAGTGATTTTCTATCAACATCAAACCAGGACTTAGGGACGATAAATTTTCATCTTTTTTTTATCTAGATATACTAGTATTACTTACAATTGGGTTTTGCTTGAGTAAATCCGAAAACATGTTTCTGGCATATATAGGCCTATATTTTGAAAAAAAATGAAGAGAGAAATTTTGACCTACCGGGTATATATAAACTTGTCTCTGGGAGCTTATGTAAAACATAAAATGATTCATCGATTAAAGTTAATCCACATCCATATATTTATATATTTCAGATAAATATCGGTAACATTTAGCATTGAAACGCGATTAGTAAACTTCATCAGCCTTTACTGTATAGCGCATACTTCAGTATCAAAATACCTTGTATTGCTGAGTAATATACAAAGTACATTTGTAAAAATGTATAATGAAGGCCTTGTACTGTCTTCGTTTTCGAGCTGTTTTTCGTTAGGCCTATACAAGGCCCACACACGATGACCACCGAACGTATACCTGTGACCATCAGGTGATCAGAGATTAAATGGCCGGCAGTGTAGACGTAATGGAAAACTCCAATCGTCGTTTACTTAAATGCCATTCATGTTAAGAGCTCTCCTTTTAAACAGAGCGATGATTCCCATATTTTTATTCCAGACACGTCTTAGCTCCCGGCAACAGTATATAATGTAAACGGCTTACCGGAGTTTTCACCTGTATCAGCATGGATAACACCATGAGACGGACACACGCCGCTCTACTTTCTCCAGAGATTACTTAAACCGCCTTGTAATTAGACTAGAAAAAACCCAAGGGATTTTTACAATAAAGACAAATTTATTGCTCAATTTCATCACCACCTTATTGGACATGAGCGTGTGATAAGCTTACGTCCCTGCGATTACCACTATCCGGAACTTTTAATTGGTCAACCTTCAAAGTGCAAAGGTGAAAGATTCGACGGCGTACCACCAGAGTTGACACAGACCACGTGCGCCCCGTGACGTCAACAGCAACAATCAAGCAGAGTAAACGGTATAAGATTGAGATTTTTTCTGTCGGTGTCTGCGCTGAACGCTGCACTTCCCTGAGGTGAATATATCTGGAAATCTCTAGCCAAACTACAGCCATACTAACCGTCCAGGAATGTCAATGGAAGTGTTTTAATATATTCCAAGTCAATAGGTCGGGACGTTTTAACATGGTAATATCGAGATATTAGTTATTTATATACTCACACACTTTATCAACTAGAAATATTTTTATTAACTGACGACCCGCTGCTTCCTGTCCACCTTGTGGGTGGTCACTAAGTGCGCATTCCGATCTCTAAACCATTACATTATGATAATAAAATAATTCTCCAAAAATGTATCATATATATCAAGCAATCATATTTAATACCTAACCTTATAACAATTGATCTGAGTAAAGATTCATTGCAGTTTGGGTTAATGGTGATTATACGACTTCATTGCAACCGGTATTGTAAAAGTAATTAAATGATGGGTGTCACAAACCAATTCGTTATAAAGTTACTGATGGTCTGTCCCTCATAATCTTCAATTAGATCAATACTGTTCAGAAACCAGATTAGCTGAAAAGATTTTAAGCTGAGTTTTGCCAGTAGCATGAAAAAGTTCAGTTTTAAATGCAAAACCTAGAGTAGGAGGACGGCTGTTTACTTTTTGAACGGCTCTTGTGAAAATATGGTTTGTAAAACTTTAGTTGAGAAAACATGTTATATAATACACTTGTAAACACATTAACCAGTTGTTGGTAGGGGACAAACTGCTGATAAAATACCAAGCTGTCAGACAACTATTCCAATTACGCCAGATGACCTATGCCATTCACATTCCCCTGTAAGGTGGACTCACTTCAGCTAGCATTGTCACGAAGATAAGGCTAGCATAATGTTGTGTATTGCTGCCTACAGTGAGCCACTTACCTTCCCCGCTGTGTGGCCTGCACCGAGCCACTTACCTCCCGTTGCGTGGCCTACAGTGAGCCACTTACCTACTTCGTTGCGTGGCCTACAGTGAGCCTCTTTCCTCCTTCGTTGCGTGGTGTACAGTGAGCCACTTACCTCCCCGTTACGTGGTCTACAGTGAGCCACTTACATCCCTCGTTATGTGGCCTACAGTGAGCCACTTACCTCCCCGTTACGTGGTCTACAGTGAGCCACTTACATCCCTCGTTACGTGGCCTACAGTGAGCCACTTACCTCCCCGTTACGTGGTCTACAGGGAGCCACTTACATCCTTCGTTACGTGGCCTACAGTGAGCCACTCACCTCCCCGTTGCCTGTCATACAATCAAAGCTTTAAAACTGAGATTGATTCGTTTTACCTTTGTGAAATAAATAACACCACTGTCCTTTATCAGTTAAACTGTGCAACATATTGGATTAACTTTTATGGGAACCTTAACTTATATGTTTCACTTTCTTAACAGACGATATACATTGGAGCATTGGTTTAAATTGAATTGGCTTAATAGTATTTTATTTATTTAAATGCGCTTCTGCTAAAATTCCTGTTACATGTAATCAAAGCAATATGTTACGTAATATTAAAAAAATTGAATGCATCTTAATGTAGATTCGAGCAGTTAATAAACTGCTTTGTATTGGCTGGGATTACAGTTATTGTAATCCCAGGTATTGCACTAAAATGTTTCATTGCAGAGAATTTCTAAATATTTTGTATGACAAAGTCAGTTTCCTCCTTGTCTATAATAACCAATAATGGGACATGAACTTGTGACCGTAAGGGTTTTGAATGAAGACTGTATAATAGTTGAGGACATGTTACACGCGTCATAGATGTTCCATTAATATAAAATATTTGGCGAAATTAATGGGCTAAACTGGTGATACATGTATTTGACAAAATGTATGATATATATCTTACTGGGTCCGGCTGCTCAAAACTCAGTTAAGTCAACGAGCAGTTACATGACGTTGCGGAACACTGAGATCTATTATGACGCGACGTTAATTTTTTTGTGACGCAGCGTCATTTAACGGGCTGTTAGGCTAACAGAGCTTTGGACGACCGGACCCTGGACAGTTCAATTTTCCTGATACTTTCCATGTTCTTCTTATAGTTAAATCAGTATTTCTGGTTAGTCGGGAATGTCGTCTTCTGAAATCTGTTTAAAATATTTTAAAGTTTTAAATTTCTCAATATGGTATTAAGTAGCCTTGGTGCACTTCGTTAGACTAGCCTTGCCATGTTGCACCGTTTTTCGGACACGCGTCTGTTGGCGCTATTTACACCTACCTGGTTAACTGTCCTTGCCTTAAAGCGATGGGAACCTAAGTTCAACGTAACTGTAATATCAACACTATATCTTCAGTGCTGGTTGTCATAGTTTTAAAGTTTAACATAAGCTAAGATCGTTTTGTGAAACTGCCCCCCTTTTCGTTGTGCCGGTGGTAGGGAGGGAGTTTTTTTTAGCCCTATGCCTAGTTGTTCAATAGGTAAACTGGGCGAAATTTATGTTTTCACAATGAGACTCAAAGAACGTAAAGAACATAAACACTCTTCAACAATTGGGCCCTGTTACTGTCGGACCGAAGGTGCAACAAGTAGCAGGCCAACTGAAGGTGATACTTACGAGGAAAATTAAGCCCCCCATTGGACATTATGCTAAGGGGGCCCTCTGAAAGAGTCTCATCTCCTTACTTTAAGCCTAAGAGAAAAACTAAGGTCACCTTAGCTTAAGGAGGCTTTGTACAAGTGGGTGCTGTTGTAGCTGGCTTGTACGTAATTATATGTGGCCAGTGGCGTCGAAGGTGATTTCCTCAATGGAACTGACAAGCCGTCCTATAAAGGACTTTATGCGGGTTTGAATCCCAATTAAACAATCACTATAGAACAAATATATTCCTAAAATTTCAGCACTCTGGTACAGAAATATCGATTATTTAAAACTAATGAGTGATCTTATGTTCAACAAAAACTCCCCAAGGTTAGTTTCTAAATACATTTGAATTTAGGCTTGCTCACAGCTCGAGTAACGACCATTTCATGTTATATAAAGTATGTATTAATTATGTATGTAGCAAACAAGATAGTCGGTATGGACTACAAGTCAATCAGCATATAAACTGGTATTATAGAGAAGTACAAATTAACGAACAAAGATATGCAATAAAATAAATAGTTGAGTTATACGCTGAATGATCCAGGGGGCAGCACTTTAGAGAATTCAGAAAAGTTGGTGTTATTTGTAGAATAAAATTTGTAGTGTGCTTATTGTTAAACTGTTGATTCCATCTCGAAGGGATAAGACTGATTATAGGGAAAGTTAAAATAGTAAAATCAAGAGATATGAAAGTTGTATAAGCCGATGAGAGGAAATATCAATTGATGAAAGAAACAAACGCATAAGATAACGTATGTTGACTTTTGTAAACGGAAATATAAAAAAGACATTTGACCGTTTAGAATAAAACCGTAAAATAAATGACATTTGACCGTTCAGAATAAAACTGTAACTGAAAGATAATGTAAACTGCTGATCTGCAAGTAGGCCTAATACTTACAGGTAAATAACAATATATAAACCCAGTGGTGGAGTTCTAGGTGGACTGCATTTATAGCTGGCGATTCGGGCCTAGCTCTTTTAGTTCATTATCAAATATTTGGAAATGTATAATCAGAAAAAATCAGGATATTATTAATAAAGTAATGTAATAAAATTTAAAGAGGAATCTAACACTTTAAATACATATAAATTTGTGATAGTAGCTACTTATCAAAAACATTGTACACTGCAGAAGCAGAAGCTTTCTACACGAAACTTATTGGACATCTACCCAATATACAGACCTACTGCTTTCCAACTTAAAGCACGGCGTGCAAGGAACATTTAGATTTATTGTATTTCAGCGTTATGTTTTAAATCTTATATGCACTAATTTTGTTTGCAAATATTATTTTGTTTTATTTATTTGCAAAGAATCTGTTCTCTGTACTTTTACCCCTTCACCCTTTATTTGCAAAGAATCCGTTCTCTGTACTTTTACCCCTTCACCCTTTATTTGCAAAGAATCCGTTCTCTGTACTTTTACAACTTCACCCTTTATTTGCAAAGAATCCGTTCTCTGTACTTTTACCACTTCACCCTTTATTTGCAAAGAATCCGTTATCTGTAACTGGCATTTCATCCTTTATTTGCAAGGAATCCGTTCTCTGTACTTTTACCATTTCACCCTTTATTTGCAAAGAATCCGTTCTCTGTACCTTTACCCCTTACCCTTTATTTTCAAAGAATCCGTTCTCTGTACTTTTACCACTTCACCCTTTATTTGCAAAGAATCCGTTCTCTGTAGTTTTACCACTTCACCGTTTATTTGCAAAGAATCTGTTCTCTGTACTTTTACCACTTCACCCTTTATTTGCAAAGAATCTGTTCTCTGTACTTTTACCATTTCATCCTTTATTTGCAAAGAATCCGTTCTCTGTACTTTTACCCCTTCACTCTTTATTTGCACAGAAGCCGTTCTCTGTACTTTTACCACTTCACCCTTTATTTGCAAAGAATCTGTTCTCTGTACTTTTACCTCTTCACCCTTTCTCTCTCCCTGTGTCCTATACATCCTTGTTGCAGCGATCTTCAATAGAACCGCAGTTAACATCGCAGTTTACACCGGCCATAATTATCACATTGTTTACAAAGCTTGTCATAGTTTTTTTTTGCCTGGTTAGGTAATTCTTTGCATGGTTAACAGGACATCGTCTTCCTTCGCCAGTCGTTAATAGTCCAATTGATATAAACACACGGAGGTTTCTTGTTTGAAGTGGCAAGTCATAATCATAGCATCATATATGAGGCCATGTGATACACTTGTTCGTTTATTACAATTGCTAGCGTTTGTCCGGGCAATTACCCCCTGGGAATGAACGACAATTTAGTAAAGCATGTCTTTTAGTGGCGCAAGGCATACAGAGGACTCCGGTAACCCAATAGTTCTGATAACTCATGTCCCATGTTAAGGTCGATGTGGTTCCTTTAATTATAGAATCATACCCTTGCTTGTACAAAAGCATTTCTTTCAAGTTCTGATAGTTTATCACGCGAACATATTGCCACCATTGTTGTCTCAAGACCTCTTGGCTGAGAGTTAACACTCAAGCAAAGGAGGCCCTTTTCATACCTAACTAACATACATCTTCTCTTAAACGTCTTCCAATGACAAGAAATTCCGATGAATACGTAAAATATCTTTTAGTCTCTTCGACAAACTTTTTTGTTCGTTGACTCAGGTCACTGAAGTTTATCGTATGGACCCATCTACCACAATGTTGTTGTTCACATAATGAACCCTGAACGTATCGGAAGGGTAAACACATGGACAATTATTTCCGCTTTCAAGATCACAGAGTAAAGTCAGGTCTATGTCAATGCGAAATACTCGACAAGAGGCACTTCACATTACATCAACATACATAAAGGGAATAATTAAAGAGCTTTGGAAATGAGGGATGCCACAAAGATGCACGCTACGATCAATATTATTTTGCGTACATGTCTTTTAAATTTATCGTCTAATATATCATTCGGTCAGGTCTTTTTCGCTAGGCTTTATCTACTCGTCATTTGATGTTATTTACACAATAATTTGTACAAGAACAGCTAAGAAAAACTTCTATTTAAAGATGCATTGCAAACTGTTCAACCGCATAACAAAAAACCTTAGCCGTTTAATGTCCTAAACAATTTTGGCGAATCGTGTTAAATAAACAGTTTTTTTCCGACCAGACACTAGCTTTTACAAGTATAATGACAGTAAAGTATATGTCGGGGAAAGAATGATAATTTATCAAACAAGGCAGAACAAATATATATTTCAAATATGTTCTCACACTGGCACAGAAGTGATTAATTAAGACCAATGAATCCCCTCGTGTTCTAGATACACGGGTTTCTAAATAGATTTTAATATCGAGTTGTCCACATCTCCTGGGAAGGTAATCGCTATTTACAAACTATATAAAATATCTGACAAATGTGTAACAAGAAATACGGTATAGGTTTAGAGTAAATCAACCTACGAACTGGTATTTTAGAGAAGTATAAATTACCCAATGAATATATCCAATAAAGTGATTGATAGTTAGTTACACACTGTCCGATCCATCGGGCTTTTCCATTAACCAGGTGGACCTTTGCGTTTGTGTTTCTCCTATATGCTATATACTAGGTCTTTGTAAGAGATGAGTAGACAGTTTGCTGTATCCTTAGTCCAGTGAGCTCGGTCAGAACATAATCTTAAAATGTTGATTGAAAGTTGTTTGGAATAGTGTTTAGTTGTGCGATATTACAAACTACAGCAATACGCTATGGCATCCCTGAAAACATGCCTTCTGCTCCACTTAAAAAGATTTAGAAAATTATTGCTTCTTTCATGTTACCCATGAGCAGATTTGCACTAAGAGTGTTTATTGTTTATTTCAATATTAAGCAAAAAAAAAAAAAAAAAAAAAAGAACAACTAAAAAAAAAACAAAACAAAACAAAAACAACCAAACAAACCGAAAACATTTAAAATCTGTCCCAGGTTAACCGTGCCACCTTGCAAATCTGGAAGGCGATTGTAACATTACAACCAGAGACGTAGGAAACACACAAGAAGGGATGGGATTCCCGGATTTAAAACCAAACGAACAAACGACTCAAAGGTAGCCAGAGCTCAATTTAAAAGTATTATTTGCTTATTTGAAGACTTTGGAAAACTCACATGTGCTTTCAATTTAAGAGACAGATTTCATAATGGGCAATCATTTCATGGATGATTTTATTGTGTTGTCCATGTTTCAATAAGGTATTTAGGTCAATGAAATTGTGCCTTAACCAGTTTAGAAAATTCCAAAAAGTTAGTCCTCTTTTTTTAGCTTTTAAACATGTAGGGCGTTTATTGTCCAACCAATGTTTCTTCTGATGCTAAGCCATAACAAATGGGTGAGAATATGAATAGGGAATGTGGAAGAATATACAGTTAAAACAGTTTACGGAACAAAATCAAGAGAAAAAAAAAGTGGGACATAATGTAAATTGTTGATCTGGAAGAAATGCTGTTTTAGTACAACTTAAAATCAATAGTTACAGGTAAGAAACAATATATAAAGCCTAATAAAGTAAGGAAAATAATCTACCAACGGTAAATCTGGAATAAAAACAATATAAGCTTCTATAACACCACTTTAATTAGGAAAACTCTACAGAGTAATACAATATAAAGATAAATGACACATTTAAATTTATACAAATGTGTGATAGTCCTGAACTACTGATCAATAACCTTATACAGTGCTGGATATTCAGCTATTTAAACGAAACTTGATGGGCAAAAAATATTTTCCAATATAAAACACGGCATGCTAGTAACAGCTATATAGAATCACCAATAGTTATTTAACGTTAATTTACAAATCAAATATACACGAGTTCTTGTTGTTATTGTTTTTATTAACCAGTTTGCAGTACACAAATGTCTGTGTTTACTGGTAAACTGAATCTAGACGATGTATGTAAATAGTATTCCATTTTATTATCTGTACAAATGGTCCGCTCTATGTGTGTTTAACCCGCTGTGTTCTATCCAGCATTGTTGCAGTAGACAGGATTCGTTTGATCTCTTCGATAGAACCACTTTAAAGTTAATACGACAGTTTACACCTGACATAATTACATTGTTTGCAAAGCTTGTTTTAGTTTCTGGGCCTGGTTAGGTAATTCTCTGCAATGATAACACGACACTGTCTTCCTCCTCTAGTCGTTTATAGTCCAATTGAGATAGACATACGGAGGTCAGTCTGTCGAGTGATAAAACTATTTGAAATATGTATACCTACTTCGACTGCCCTTTGCTTTTCAGTTGTATAATATGTGCACATGGTATTTATTTTAACTAGATACTGTTAATACTGAAATAGGGAAAGATTTCAAATTAACGCCATGAATTAGCTAATTTCATTGAAGCATAATTTTCAAGATTTATGATTATGATTTCTATGCCGATCTCGTGTCACGTTAAGCCTCTTTCTTAAAGCTGTGACAAATGAATGGCTGTTAAAGCTGATGGCTTACAACAACGCAATAAAAGATCACGAATATATTAACACAAAATTCAAACCTGTCAAGCATCTATAAACAAAGGATCTAGTGGAAATAGTTGATCCAGTTATCTTGTTTCAAAATAGTTTTCTTGTTGATTGTTGGGGAACTATCAGCGAGTGTATTTGTTTCATTACGTAACGCAATTCTACACACGCCACATGAGCCCGGTGAACGTGTTAGTCTTATACACTTCCCTCTTGTCGGAGCCTGGTTAATATTCAAGTAACGAACGGTGCATTTGAGAAGAGTTTAATGCCGGTACTATATAAATACAAGCTAGTAATTAGAAGGTGGGAGTTATCTGCCACGGGGACACCTTAACGGGGCCATGCTACCTGCCATCTGCTCTTTAAACTGTCGTCGGAACAGTAAACCCTTAACAATAGTCAATGAACATGGCATTAAGTACAGTCAGACCGAGCGTTGCAGTGCACTTTATTTTCTAAATGTTTTTTTTCTTCTCATTAGAATCATTCCTCCTCCACGATCTTTCATCTACTAAGCCTCGTATAATGAACAATTGGCGTCTGTGTCTCATAGAAGTTTCATGAATGAGTGGTCTGAACACACCAGAAATTGTAGGTGTGTTTATGGAAGTTCATTCTTTCACAACATTACAGATCACCATTCCGTCAAACATAAGAAAACAAATCAGAATTCTAAAGTCGCCATGGTTAATATATATCGGGAGCCGGTTGCTCAAAGCTCAGAACAAATTGACGGCCTCAGTCACTGGGACTTCCCTCTGCGCAGTAATACGCGTATAATGTAACATATATAACAAACCTTATTCCACATTTTAATACTGTACTATTTTAAATCTCGGATTTAGTAGTACATGTGTAGTACTTTCATCTTCCAAAGCGATCATCACTTAAATGTTTGTCAAATTTGTCCCAAAAATCGGACTTAAAGGAAAATCGAAGGTACATGATAAACAGATACTGCAGTCTAACGTAATTCATATATAGGCCTCTAACCTAATTCATATTTAGGCATCTAACGTAATTCGTATATAGGACTTTAATGTAATGCATATTTAGGTCTCTAACGTAATTCATATATAAGCCTAGGTCTCTAACGTAATTCATATATAGGTCTTAACGTAATTCATATAAACGTAATTCATATATAGGCCTCTAACGTAATTCATATATAGGTCTTTAATGTAATGCATATATAGGTCTCTAACGTAATTCATATATAAGCCTAGGTCTCTAACGTAATTCATATATATGTGTGTAACGTAATTCATATAAACGTAATTCATATATAGGCCTCTAACGTAATTCATATATAGGTCTATAACGTAATGCATGTATAGGTCTCCAACGTAACTCATATATAAGCCTAGGTCTCCAACGTAATTCATATATAGGTCTCTAACGTAATTCATATATAGGTCTCTTACGTAATTCATATATAGATCTGTAACGTAATTCATATATAGGTCTGTAACGTTATTAATATATAGGTCTCTAACGTAATTCATATACATATCTCTAACGTAATTCGTAAATAAGTTTCTAACGTAATTCATATACCGGTCTCTAACGTAATTCATATATAGGTCTCTAACGTAATTCATATATAGGTCTCTAACGTAATTCATATACAGATCTCTAACGTAATTCATATATAGGCCTCTAACGTAATTCATATATATATGTCTTTAACGTTATTCATATATAGATCTCTAACGTAATTAATATATAGGTCTCTAACGTAATTCATATACAGGTCTCTAACGTAATTCATATATAGGTCTCTAACGTAATTCATATATAGATCTCTAACGTAATTAATATATAGATCTCTAACGTAATTTATATACAGGTCTCTAAGGTAATTCATATATAGGTCTCTAACGTAATTCATTTATAGGTCTCTGACGTAATTCATATAAAGGTCTCTAACGTATTTCACACATAGATCTCTAACGTAATTCATATACAGGTCTCTAACGTAATTCATATATAGGTCTTTAACGTAATGCATATATAGGTCTCTTACGTAATTCATATATAGATCTATAACGTTATTAATATATAGGTCTCTAACGTAATTCATATACAGGTCTGTAACGTTATTAATATATAGGTCTCTAACGTAATTCATATACAGGTCTTTAACGTAATGCATATGTAGGCCTCTAACGTAATTCATATATAGGTCTCTAACGTAATTCATATATAGGTCTTTAACGTAATGCATATGTAGGCCTCTAACGTAATGCATATGTAGGCCTAGGTCTCTAACAAAATAACCTGAATCATCTTCAATATACGGAACTAAAGTCACCAGAAACTCTGAAATGACCATTTCATTTAAACAAGACTGCACAACTAAAGCGTCTAACCGGGGTAAACTTATACCTAGCACAAATACCTATTTTATTGACTACTTAGGCACACAATGTCAAAGATTGTTTTTTCCCCAATCTTACAAACACTAAAATCCCTAGCATTATTCCTTGAATCTAGCTCGCCTGAACGTGACGGTATCCGCCCGTCAGTGATAAAAATTGCCCACCCATTGATATCACAACATCTTGCTCAAATATTTCATTCTCGACTGGTATTGTACCTACAGCACTAAAACCTGGAAAAGTTTAGCGTTTGGTCTTAAAGTTGGAGACCCCACCTGCTCGACTTCTACTGGAATCTAAAGTTGCCTTGTTTCAGTAGTAAACATGTTCTCTAAGTTTCTAGAAGATTACAAATATTGACTGTCTTTTAACCAATTCGGTTTCTCGTCCTTTCATTCAACTATCTTAACTCACCTGCTCCCTTTAACATTATTTAATAACTGCAAAAGAACACAAAATTCGCAATATTATAACTGTGTTCGATTTATTAAAAACATTCGACGTTATTTACCCTACCAGTTTACTAACCAATTAAGCTCACCATGCTGTCCGGGGAATTTCAAATAACAAGTTTAGCTGTTAGCCGACAAACCATTCCCAATGTATGCCGGTCCATAGGGTCTCGTCTGAAAAACAAATTACATGCGGAATTCCTCAAAGATCACTTCTCGGTCCTGTTTTGTTTTAACGTACATAAGGCCTACCGATATTAATGGTGGTACAAACCTATTCAAAATAAATCTTTTCGCTTATCTGTATTAAATTATTCTAACACGTCAGAAAAGTAACGTTTTGACAAGTATTACTATGTTTTTATTGGTAGATTATTCTCTCCGGAACTTTATTCCCGCCAACTCCATTTATATTATGGTCTTTACATTGTATTTCTTTTCTTATTATGGTGAATACAATTCAATTCAAACTGTAGTTTCTACTGATCTTCACTAAATTATTGCTTTAATGTTACAAAGAAACTTAGTGCTTTAACGTTACAAAGAAACACTCTTGATAACCCACCAGACAATAAACACATAAAGCGATCAGTATTTACGGGAACAGAGACAGAAAGTCATTACCATATAGGGGGAGCGCTCTGAAATCATATAACAAACCCTGACCTAAATGACCTCTGGGATCGAACCGAGACAGGTTACTGAATTCAGGGTATATTTACGGATTTAATTTGGTGAGTTTTTTTTTGATAGGCAAACACACGCGAAGAAAAAAAGATAACAATGTCACTTTGAAATACTTTGCATACCTTAGAAGTATTTTGTATCTCCAAATATAGTCAATTTAAATCTAATTTATCAAATCTAAAGTTGTCATTCTATAACATATAACGCCTCTATATTCTTTTCAAACAGTCCGTGAAGATTTATGTAATGGTAATTTGATTTAGCCAAACTTTGTATCATAATCGATAGGACCGTGGCTATGACAGTAAATAGACAGCCTGCGCCAGGGCCACTTGACTGAGAGTATCTCAGGGCTTGGGGACTGAAAGCAACTAAATAAATCTATCAAAAAGTTGGCGGATTGATTGGCTACCGGTTCTGACTGACTGACTATAATGTCCAGTTGGGTCCAGTCACAATCAAGTTAAACATATTCACTTACTTGTCACCCTTTACCCAGTTCCACCTAACATTATTTGCCTGTTGTAATCAACATTTTCTAGTTCACATAAACCAGATTTTTTTAAACTCATGATAACTGGATCAGTAAACCGAGCAGTAAACCGATTTATTTTGTGTATCTCGCTTCAGTTAAATTACCCATTCTCTGAATTTCTAAACAGAGTTATTTACATGTATGTTAAAATTTAAAAAAAAAATGTTTTTCTCAGTTTGTTTATAAATATAGCATATAACTGCGACAAGAAATGGAACGCGGATGAACCACGTGTGAAGTTGCCTTAAAAAGAGAGCAATTCGGCTCAAGGGTAGCATAAGCTAAGGGAACACGTGGAAACTTCTTATGTGGGTTGTATTGCAGTTTTAACCGAATTACACGCCTCGTCCCAACGATTGATGAACTTATCAGCTAATGAACTAATGCTGTATTAGCTTATCAATTGGTAATGAATTTGTCCGTTACTGAATAAGTAAATTGTCAACTACAATGGTTGATCAACGTGTCAGCTACTAAAAACATGCTGAATTATGTCTCGGTGGTTGCTGAACTAAGGTACTGAATAAGTTCTGAGACATTCTCGATGATTGATGAATTTGTCAGTTACAGAACTAGATGCGAATACTTATCTGATATAGACTATACAGAATATGGAGATACGAGGTGCAGTTGTACCAAAACTTTTGAAATAAGGTCTGCCTCTGACTACTAAAAAACGTTGAATGCGCATGACCTAATTACCGCGGAAGACATTTTGTGTGGCATTGCTGAGAAATGATTAATTTTGACATGAAAATGGACGTAGAGTGGTGATTTTTTTGTGTGGGTCTAACCCAAAAGTCTCCAAGGAAAAACACGAGATGGTTTAAGTCACGGCAGCGCCATGCAATGTTTATATATTGGAAGATAGCGTTCTGCTATTTTAGCGGTTAGGAACCTTCATGTAGCATGGCTACTACAGAACAAGTGCTGAGTAATCTTTCAATGGCCCTTGAACTTGTCAGTTACTCAATGAGTGCTAAGTCATGCCTCAATGGTCGATGAACTTGTCAGCTACTCAATGAGTGCTAAGACATGCCTAAAATAGTCGATGAACTTGTTAGATACTGAATAACTGCTGAGTCATGCCTCGATGATCAATGAAGTTGTCAGCTACTGAATAACTCCTGAGTCATGTCTCAATGATCGATGAACGTGTCAGCTACTCAATAAGTGCTAAGTCATGTCTCCATGGTTGATGAACTTGTCAGCTACTGAATAACTGCTGAGTCATGTCTCAATGGTCGATGAAGTTGTCAGCTACTCACTAAGTGCTAAGCCATGCCTCAATAGTCGATGAACTTGTTAGATACTGAATAACTGCTGAGTCATGTCTCAATGGTCGATGAACTTGTAAACTACTGAATAACTCCTGAGTCATGTCTCAATGGTCGATGAACTTGTCAACTACTGAATAACTGCTGTCATGTCTCAGCTACTCAATAAGTGCTAAGCCATGCCTCAATAGTCCATGAACTTGTTAGATACTGAATAACTGCTGAGTCATGTCTCAATGGTCGATGAACTTGTAAACTACTGAATAACTCC